>JAJMFI010000637.1:0-14713 GCA_030574595.1 Ruyongia chambardii
ATTTTGAAATACAAGCTCTGGTGTCTTATCATGAAACGGTGGATAACCAAATAAAAATTCAAATAGAATACATCCAACAGACCACCAATCTGCCACTTCATTTTCATCAACAGCCTTAATTGTCTCTGGTGCCAAATAATCAGGAGTACCAACAAACTTTTTAGGGTGTGAATTTTCAGGATCAAACAACGGGAAGTTGTTTAGGCCAGTAGCAGTACCGGAAGAATTTGATGGTGTAACAATTGAATTTTGATGATCATCATCAAGCATAGCAAGTGATGTTTGTGATGAAGATTTACAAATGTAAGGTTTCAAAACAGGAGACTCCATATAACTGCTACCACCAGAGCCAGATCTATCAGATTTTTTGCGCTCATGATTGTAATTTTCGAAAAAGTTTGAGGTTGGACTTGAACCTGTGCTAGGTGAATCAGAAATAGCAGATGCTGTCAAAGTAAATGGTGTAATAGAACTCTTTCGATGTTCGAAAGCAGATGGTAAAGATAATGATATCTGGAAAGCATCCTGATCTCCAATAGATGCAGCATTCTTATTATTAGCTCTTTCTTGACGTTTAACTAATCCCATCCTTGAAAGACCAAAATCCGTTAACTTCAGATGGCCTTGTCTATCAATTAATAGATTATCTGGCTTCAAATCGTGATGAACAATGCCCTTTTTATGCATATCATCAACTCCTTCAATGACTTCAGCAATGTACTGTTTGGCCCATTTATCTGGAAGATAGCCCAGAGCTTTGATCAATGTAGCACAATCACCACCAGGCAGGTATTCCATAACCAAGAATAAGAAATCTTTATTCTGGAAAGTATAAAATAATTTAGCAACATATGGACTATTTGATTGCGCCATCATGATAGCTCTTTCAGATTTGACATTACTTTTTTGATTTTTAGCAATCATGTCAGTTTTCTTTAGACACTTTATAGCGAAATACTCACCAGTTGCTTTTCTTCTAACCAAATAAACACTGCCGAAAGCACCTTTACTAATAGGCTTAACAATTTCGTAATCACGAATGGAGGGAGCTGAAGATGACTTTTGTGAATGAGTAGCTGTCAGTAATGGGGATAAAGGAGGTTTTGTTGAGCCTAGAATGATGCTCGATAAGGAATTATCGTTACTACTTCTCTTTTCCACAGCATCTGGGTCATGAGCCATTATTAACGGAGATGAAATTGGAGTAGATGAAGAGCTACTTTCATTTAGATAGTTGTTGAAGGGTCTCGAATTTCTCTGGATTGAACTCATTGGAGAATTATAATAGCCAGAAGGAACAGGCGATGATTTTCTTTTTGGAGTCAATAGAGGACTCTTTATTCTTAAATCTTCAAGGTTAGGGAAGGAAACTTCTTGGTCATTAACGTTAAGTGTGTTTTGTGTAATGATTTCAGATTGTATTGGGTCTTTTGGTGTAATTGACCTTGCAGGAGAATATGCATCTGTTCTAGTACGACTGATTATATCATGGGGATTGATGTCGGCATTTGGTAACCAATCAGTGCCTAAATATGAATCTGTAAAAATTTTCGATTGAACTTGAGTTGGTTTTGGGTATACTAGTTGAGGCCTTGTCATTATTGGAGTGCTATTAGTAGTTGAAGGTAATGAATTTGACTTTGATGTAGGTTTTGATACTGAGTTTTTATTTGTCGGTACTATATCATAAGTTTGATTTCTAATATTTTTGATGGTTTCTGTAATAGTATTCAAGATCAGTATATCTACTTCGTCTTTAATCTTTTTGGAATATACTAATGAAGAATTGAATCTCTCAATGGCACTTATTTTTTCCTTTGTCATATTTTCTGTATCTTTCGATAATAATTCAATAGCAGCATCATTAGCAGGTGGGATCTGAGAAGTTGATACCAAATCGATATTTTTCTTTGTATTTGGTGAGAATTCATACGTATTGGATGTATCCTTATATTCACTTGGATTAATATCAATTGCTTCTTCACAAAGCTTAATAAGCAGAGCTAAAGTTTTGAATGGAAATCTCAAAGTACTGTAAAGGGAATTTGATCTTCCTCTTCTTGATAATGGAGAAGGAGAATTTGGTTTATTTATCATAGGGTTAGTAGTATCACTATTTGTATTATTTGGAGTTAGAGGTAATGGTAATCCCTTATATTCTATTATGACATTTTCATCTCTTGATTGAACTTGTTTATTTAGTGAGTCATTAATTGATTGGATCAATTCTTTTTGATCTACCAATATATCATGAATAACTTGTACCTCATTTTCGCATTTATGTTCATTAAGACATAATTCAGAATGTCTTTCTAGCCACCATGCTGGAACGTGTTGTTCACAAATTCTACAAAGAACTTTTGGGGGAGGAGTGACTTCTTCTTCATTGATTATTCCCACTTCAGAAAGAGATTCCAAATAGGTGGTGAATATATCGGCACCTAAATTCCCCAAATTCTCAGTCAATTCATCAGGTAATTGAAAGTTTAAAGCACTTGGATTGAATGGTTTTAATATCCACATTGAATATGATGGAATGTTATTAGAACTATGAATAATAATACCTTGACCCTCTAATTCAATCATTTCACCATTGGTGGATAATGAACTTAAAGATTCATTATCCGTCAATATCGTATTGGGTATATCATGTGTTTTATAAGAAGGTATTACTTGTGGTTCCGTTAAAGTTGTGTCTATATTTTGATTCTGTTGCAGATTTTGGTTGTTATTGTTATCATTGTTATCATTATTATCATTATTATTATCAGTAGTAGTAGTAGTAGTGGCAGTAGTGTTAGCAGTAGTATTATTATCATTCTCATTACTTTCTTCATCCTCAGGTTTAGGGTCATTAGTAGCGACCATGAATCTCACTCTATAACTTGAATCATCCACCATCATACTGTTAATTGCCTCATTAAAAACCATCTTATCATCCTGAGCGCCTAATATAATGTTTTGTACTGGTCTATTGATGATTTTATTAACACTTGTACCCACAATAGATTCCCAGGTCTTGCTTAAATATTGAACATTGCCATCCAGGTCCAATTCTAATAGGAAGCTTGGATTCTTTGCGCTTGCATCTGCTAGATCCTTCTGAGCATCAAAATGACTTGCCGCTGTGTCCATTTGGGCTAGTTGATATGATGGACTATATACTAAATATATAATTGAATAATTAGTTTTTTATTTTGTTTGTTTTGATCCCTTTTAATGTTAAATGTGTATCTTTGTTTTGCCTTGTCAAAGTTGGAGATTTCAATTATTTTGTGGTAGAAGCCCTGTGTAAATGTTTTGCGGTTCTTGTGAAAAACATCACTCTGTGCTTAATAGTAGTATTACTGTTAGTACTATATGACAACGATTAAGAATTAAAGGGCAAGTGGAAAGTAAAGTAGAGCTACAATAGTACGAGCAGAAATATCATTTCTAATCTGTTGGTATATCTTCAAAGAAATAAGGGTCACACTTACAGGAGTGGTAAGGTATATATAATATGAAAAGTAAAATGATTACCAAAAATTATAGAAATAAAGGTGATAGTACGAACAATGAAGTTGATTCTAATGATGTTTCAGGTGGAAGAAGTTTAAGATCAAAGGATCAATCAAATACATTTCAAATTGATTCTGATCTATTCGATTTTGAAGATAATCCAGATATAATAGATCCAAAGAGGCCATTATATATAGTGGATCATTCAGTGAGGAATACTAAATTAATTCAAGAAATACCTATTGGTTTAAATAAGGACTATTTAGCTAAATATTCATATGAAATTACTAAAGTTGATCAAGATGATCCTATTTCATCTCCCAATGATAATTCTAATACTATTAATCCTGATTCCAATAAAGATAGCAAATTACTTGATGATTCAAATAATGACACAAACCTAAGAAAAAGATTAAGAAGATCAACTCAATTACAACATATTGTTATTGACCCCTTACCAGATTCCATCTATAGTCTCTATCATAGAAGAATGGATAGAGAAGAGATAAGGATGTTTAATAGAGATCGAGAAAAAGTTGATATGGAAGTTGATAAATTAAAGTATTATTATCAATCAATACAAGGATTGGAATGGATGAAAATATTACCATCAATAACATATATTAAGGACCTTAAAGATTCAAATGAATTGAAATTAAAAAGAGAATATACTTTGGAATATTTGAAAGATCATTTGAATAGATATGAAAATTGGAAAAAATCTGAAGAAAGATTAAAAAGAATAGAAACAAATCATTTTGAACCTTTACCGTTACCATTACCATTATATCTACAAAATTCAAATTCTTCTACAAACTCTTTACCCTATAATACTCAAAGTTCTCCAAGTAAAATCAATACTATCAACACCATCAATAATAATGATAATAATAATAATAACTATAATTATCAACATCGTACAAAAGGTGTAAAACAAAAATCATCAAAGGAAAAAGAAAATAGTATAGAGAATCAACGATTAATATTGAACCCCTGCATTTATAAGGATCTTAGCATTGATGATTATCAAGGAGATAGTGATACAGATTATGAAGGAGAGGATCAATTAACAGTTGAACAAATAAGAACTAAGAGAAGGAAAAAGTTTACTGATAGATATGGACCAAAAGTTAAGTTAATATTTGGTGACAATATGATCATTACTGAACCATTTAAAGCACCTAAAATAGTACCAGTTAAAGGTAGTCATTCAAATGAAACAAAACATCATAATTACCACTAACACTAATTATAATCTATCAAACATTGAACAATAAGCATCAAACAAATAGCATCAAACATCGAACATTCAGATATAATGTATTCATCAAATATCTTTCAATATTTCAAATCAACTAATAATATCCTAATATCATTGCATTTACACAGATTATAATCATTAATCTAATGACTAAGAAGAGAAATTTATACAATATAGTGTTAGTTCATAAAATGTATACTAAGTATTTACAAATATTAAACATATTGATGCTTATCCTACTATATTAAACGATTTATTACCCAATTACACTAGTAATTAATTTATAGTAAGAATAACAATAATAGTTGATCCTTTATATGTAAGCAATATACTACATATACATATCACATACCTATACACTACTTGGTCTAGTAGTTTATGTTATTATTAAAACAGACAGACTTAATTTAAACACATTCAATTATAGCTAGTAGTTAATAGTAGTAGTATTAATAGATCAAGTGCGTAAAACCCATATACAAACACCGTAAAGTCCATACACTATTTAATAAAGTTTACACATGCGACAAATTAAGGCAGCTATTTAAATTTTAAATAGAAAAGTAATAAACATACAAGTAGATAAACTAACAAAAAAATTAACCTCTAGTGCTCTTGCCTTGAATTAACCAATCACAGCAAGACACCCTTTGATTACGAGCTATTTCTTTTTCCTGTTTTTTAAACTCGTCTCTTAAGCTCTGTTATTACCATGGCAACAGACAAACAGATCTCGAAGAAAAGAAAAGTTTGCAAAAATTAAAAAAGAAAATAAGAAAAAAAAAAAAATTTTGAATGAATGGGTATCAAATATTTGTTAATACTTGAATTAAATTTAATATTGAAATATCACTCCATAAAAATTCTCCCTATTTAAACTTCTTACTGTTCGACTAAAAGACTTGTATCACTGTATTTCTGTTCTTCTTTTGTAATAACAAATACAATCATGTCTGCTGTCAACACTGCTGCCTCTACTACTTCTGCCTTAGAGGAAACCATTTCCACCTCCACCACTAAGCTTACAAAGAATGTTTCTACTTTAGCTAGTTCAACCAAACCTGCACCAAAGCAAGCTATTGATACAAATGGTAATATCTTTACTGTTCCTGATTATACTATTAAGGATATCTTAGGTGCTATTCCAAAACATTGTTATGAAAGAAGACTATTACAATCTTTTTCATATGTATTTAGAGATATTATTGCAATGTCAATTATTGGTAAATTAGGTTTTACATTCATTCCAATGATTCCATATCAATCATTAAGATTTATTGGTTGGTTTATACATGCCTATTTAATTGGTCTATTTGGATTTGGTCTATGGATCTTAGGTCATGAATGTGGACATCAAGCGTTTTCAGATTATCGTTGGGTTAATGATTCTGTTGGGTGGGTATTACATTCTTATCTATTAGTTCCTTATTTTTCATGGCAATATTCTCATAAGAAACATCATCAACAAACTGGTAATATTTCAAAGGATATGGTATTTATTCCTTATACTACTAAGGAATATGTTGAAGTTAAGGGTAAATCAAAGATTTCTGAAGTTACTGAAGAAATGCCAATTGTTAGTTTAGCTACTTTAATCTTCCAACAATTAGGTGGTCTACATTTCTATCTATTTACAAATGCAACTGGTCAACCTCAACCAGGTTGGTCATGGTTTGGTAGATCTCATTTCAATCCAAATTCTCCAGTCTTTGATAAGAAAGATTATTGGGGAATTGTATTATCTGATATTGGTTTCTTGTTACAATTATTTATTGTCTATGAATGGGCTCAAATATTTGGTGGTTGGTCAATGTTTATCAATTGGTTTATCCCATGGTTATGGGTTAACCATTGGTTAGTCTTTGTTACTTTCTTACAACATACTGATCCAACTATGCCTCATTATTCTCAAAAGGAATGGTCATTCGCTAAAGGTGCTGCTGCTACTATTGATAGAGATTATGGTTTTATTGGTCAACATATCTTTCATGATATTATTGAAACTCATGTATTACATCACTATGTGTCGAGAATCCCATTTTATAATGCAAGAGAAGCATCTGCCGCTATTCAAAAAGTTATGGGTCAACATTATAGATATGATGGTGAAAATATGTGGCTAAGTTTATGGAAAGTTATGAGAAAATGTCAATTTGTTGAAGATAATGACGGTGTTATGATGTTTAGAAATGTAAATGGTATAGGTCCAACTCCAATTGATACTGGTATTTAAAATCACATATTTAAGATTTATATCAGTTTCTATACCTTGACTATGACTATTACTATTACCATAACAGTTTCATTAGATATTGTTATTTTATACTTCAACAATCAAAAAAAAAAATTGCATTATTTATTTCAATTCAATACCTGATAATGTCTCTTATTATCAATTTCCAAGTTACTTCCAAGTCTAAAGTACTTCTTTGATACCAAGTACTAATCATGAATTTTCAGTTCATTCTCTTATATTTTCTTTTTCTTTTTCTTCAATCTTCAGTATCAATCTAAAATAAAACATTTACATATCTAGAATATATATTCATAGAATTATTAACTCGATTATGGCTATTGTAAATCTAAAAATTGGTTATATTGTTATATTACTCCATCTTTTAAACTCACGAAGTTAAGTTCCTCATCGGCTTATGTAATTTTTTTTATTTTTAAAAAAAAATTTTTATTAAGCTTAATAGTTACTTTATAATTCTTGATTATATTTAATATTATTACAACTTATAAATGATATAGAAGATGCTTGATACTAAGAACGTATTGAGTCCTATAGTTGAGACTAATAATTTCTCCAGTGCTAGTGATTCTGAATTGGAAAATCCATTTGATGGTTGTAATTTAGATGAATTATTTAGTGAATTAAAGAAGGCTAATAATGATAATATCATAACTAATAAGAGTATAGATCAATTTAGTCAGATAAAGAAAAATATTGCTTCTCTTCCCAAAATTAAAAATGATAGTAATAGTCTAACAGGAATTAAACCATCTGAGGAGAAAGAAAGAGAGATTAAAGAATATAAAAAGAAGAATATTATTAGTATAAATGATTCTATTACAGTTACAAATAAGACAAAAAATAGTAATATTGATGAAAATTCTGGTTCTAAATGGTTTAATATGCCAAAGGGAGAATTAACTACTTCTGTTAAGAGAGATTTACATATTATTGAACAAAGAGCTGCATTAGATCCAAAGAGACATTATAAGAAGGATAAATGGAAATTACCTGAATATTTTCAAATGGGTACATTAATTGAAGGTAATACTGAATATTATTCTGCAAGATTGAATAAGAAAGATCGTCATTCAACTATTTTGGAAAGTGTTCTACATGATAATGATACTAAACATTATTTCAAGAGAAAGTATAATGAAATTCAAGAAAAGAAAACTTCTGGTAAGAGAGGTTTCTATAAAAAGGTTAAACAAGCCAGACGTAAGTTCTAAGTTCAATACTTTTGGGAACAATTTATGGATTGAAATTGCATTATTCATCATTTATTGATCAAGGAAGATCAGTTGTTGAAATGGGTTCACTACATATTTATATATAAATAATTGATCTTAATAAATAGAGATGTACGGTATCAAATAAGTGCTTGTCAGCATATAATATTATTATTCGAACTAGAAAAGAACTTTAATCTTTATCAAAGTAGCATAACCCATCTAAGACCTAAGACCTAAGACCTAAGACCTTGCTATAAATACTTTAAAATACCAGTATCACAGCTCTATACACATATATATATTAACTGTCAATGTGTTAGATGCCCTAAGGCCCTAACATCAAGTATCAAGTATACCCTCGGAAATCTCAATGTAGAAATATCATAACAAATAAGCAATGCTCAACTCTTTCTTCCATTTCTATTCCGAGGGTAGCCCTACTCTGTTTATTTTTAATTAAATTAAAAGTTTGGGATCAAAAAAAAGACAAAAAAATCCCAATTCTTATTTACATTTAAAAAGAAAACTTTAGATTATCGAATTAAAATCAGCATTTTTATATTTACTAATCCAGTTGCTCTTCTTAAGTGGCAAATAAATTGGAGAGGAAAGTAAGTCGTTGTCTTGAATCTTGTTGACCTCTTGCTGTATCTTAGATTTATATATTCATTGCTCTAAACATTCCATCTTACAGATACTCTGTTGAATATATTTAGCAACATCAACAATTCTAAGATACTTTGACTGGTTATATAATCATATGTTAAAGGTGTTCAATTAAATTCTAACATTGATAATTTAAAAGTAGTTTAGAAGAAATTTTTTATTGATTAATTGATTAAGTTGTAAAAGATGGATATCTCTCAGATATTAGAAACTGCTATCCTAAGTACAGATCAATCACAACGTTCTGGAGCTGAAGCTCAGCTTCAATCCATGGCAAATGATCATTTTGTCATGTATTTAGGTCTATTAACTGAAGTTTTAGCCTCTGAATCAAAAAGAATTGAAGTTAGAATCTTAGCTGGTATAAATTTAAAAAATGAATTGACATCTAAAGATATTCAAAAAAAGAAATTCCAAGCAGAACGTTGGGTCTCATTAGATCATAATGCTAAACAACAAATTAAACAAATTGCACTTCAATCTTTATTAACTCAAAATGATAGAGTTGCTAATGCTGGTGCTCAATTAGTCGCTGCCATTGCTGATATTGAATTACCAAGAAAGGAATGGGATGATTTAATCCCAGTTATAATGGAAAATACTAAACCAGAAAAGCCTGAACATGTTAAGCGTGCATCACTTTTAACTATTGGTTATATCTGTGAAAGTGCTGATCCAAATGATGCTGGTGTAGTTAGTCAATCTAATGGTATCCTAATCGCTGTTGTTCAAGGTGCTCAATCGACTGAACCTTCAAAGATTGTTAGATTAACTGCTCTTAATGCTCTTATTGATTCTCTTGAATTCATTAAGTACAACTTTGATCGTGAAGGTGAAAGAAACTTTATTATGCAAGTCGTTTGTGAAGCTACTCAAGCAGATGATTTTGATATTCAAGCAACAGCTTTTGGTGCCTTGGCTCGTATTATGTCATTATACTACAACTACATGAGTGTATATATGGAAAAGGCACTATATGGATTAACTGTAGCAGGTATGAAATCAGATAATGAAAATGTTGCCTGTATGGCTGTTGAATTTTGGAGTACTGTTTGTGAAAATGAACTTGAAATTTCAATTGAAAAGGAAGAATTCCCAGATTCTCAAGCTACATCTTATAATTTTGCATTAGTTTCTATTCAAGATGTCTTACCAACTCTATTACAATTATTGACTAGACAGAATGATGATCCTGATGATGATACATGGAATGTTGCAATGGCTGCTGGTGCTTGTTTGCAACTATTCGCTCAAGATACTGGTAACTACGTGGTTCAACCAACATTGACATTTGTTGAATCAAGTATTACTAGTTCAAATTGGAGATATCGTGAAGCCGCTGTTATGGCATTTGGTTCAATCTTAGATGGTCCAGATAGAGAACAATTAAAACATTTAACTGTTCAAGCATTAACCCCAATTTTATCTCTAATTAGAGATGAAAATGTTCAAGTTAAGGAAACTGTTGCTTGGTGTATCGGTAGAATTTCTGATGTTGTTATCGATGCTATTGATATCAATGTCAACTTACCAAATGTTGTCAGTGCTATTGTTGAAGGTCTAAAGGATCATGGAAAAGTCTCTACCAACTGTTGTTGGACTTTAATCAACTTATTAGAACAATTAAATGATGAAACTAATGATAAGAATGAATCAGTAATGTCAAGATATTATCCAACTCTAGTTCCAATTTTATTTGAAATTTCATCAAGAAGTGATAACGAACACTCTGCAAGAGCTTCTGCCTATGAAGCATTAACTGCATTAGTTACATATAGTTCAAATGATTTGATGCCAATTATCAATCAAATTGCATCTGAAGCTTTATCCAGATTAGAACGCACATATGGTATACAATGTCATACTGCTGAAGATAAGAGTAATTTAGAAGAACTACAAGCTAGTATTTTGAATTTGTTAACAAATGTTATTAGAAGAGCTGGTCCAGAAGTAGCTGCTGTTAGTGATGGATTAATGCAATTATTTTTGAAATTATTACAAGATAAACAAGAAAGTACAACTGTTGAAGAAGATATTTTCATTGCTATATCAGCTCTTGCAGGTGCTGTTGGTCCAGAATTTAACAAATATATGCAAGCATTCTTACCATTCTTAACAAATGCATTAAATCAAACTGAATCTTCCGTTTCACAAACTGCTGTTGGTTTGGTAGCTGATATTTCACATTCATTAGGTGAATATTTTAATATATATCAAGAGGGTCTAATGTCCATACTTGCTAACTTACTATCAACTACAAATGTTAGAAAGGAATTAAGACCAGCTGTTCTATCATGTTTGGGTGATATTGCTCAAGTTATTGGTACTGCCTTTGTTCCATACTTGCAAGGTGTCTTTAACATTTGTAATGAAGCTCAAAATATTCAACCAGAAAATTCATCATTAGAAACACAAGATTATGTTTATTCAGTACAAGAAGCTGTCTTAGATACTTATGTTGGTATTGTTTCAGGTTTATTAGATCATCCAGATACTTTTTATCCATATGTTAATCAAATATTTTTACTAATTTCAAAATTCAATAATAATTTTAGTGTCTTATTGAGCGAAAGTGCGGCAAGATCATCCGTTGGTCTAATAGGAGATTTATCACAAGCTTTCCCAGATGGTAGAATTAAGCAAGTATTTGCTCAAGATTGGGTCACACAGTATATCAAAAAGGTTAGAACTAATCCAAACTACTCGCAAAGTACTAAAGATGCAGCCAGATGGGCTAAGGAACAACAGAAAAATCAATTAAATCTATAAAAGAAAAATACCCTTTTTGATATAATAAGTTGTCTTTAATGTTCTTTAATACATAATTCGTCATTCATTAATTAAGAATTAAAGGTTATAGTGATAGCTTTATCACAAGTAATAGTAGTTGAATCAGTAGTAATTAATTGTAGGAGATGTTGGATTCGAATATTTATTTCACTCTGAGATTTATAAACGCACCAAAAAAAAAAAAATCCAGATCAATATCATCACTATAATTTGATAGCTCTTCTTATCAACAAGAAGGGAAACAAGAACATCAATGAACAACCAACTAGGGTATACGCCCATTCCTTTTGATGATACATATGTCCTTTATAATCCAAACGATATATTTTCCTTCATTGGTGTATTTTTCACACTTCTTCCAATTGGTATCTTAATATTTTATTTATCATGGTTCATTGTTACTAGAGAAATTGAACCAGTTATACTTGCTGGTGGTCAAGTAGTTAATGACATTATCAATAATGTTGTGAAGAATATCATCAAACAGGATAGACCAGTAATATTCGAAGGTTTCCAATCAAAAGGTATGAGATCAGGATATGGTATGCCAAGCGCCCATTCTCAATTTATGGGATATTTTGCAACTTTCATGATGTTAAGAATCTTCTTACAATGGAAAGGTTTGAATAGTATTAGAAAGATTTTATCAACAATTGCTCTTTATTCAGCTGCTTTAGCTGTTGTTTCATCAAGAGTATACTTAAATTATCATAGTTGGGAACAAGTTTTTGTTGGTTTCTTTATTGGTACCTCAATTGGGGCCGCTTATTTCGTTATTATTAGTATTGCTAGATCAATTGGTTTCATTGATTGGTTATTAAAATTTAAGCTTGCAAAGATGTTTTGGATAAAGGATTCTGTTTATGACTCACCGCTAAGTTTAGAGGATCATTATAATAACTGGCATAAAAGAAAGGCTATCAAACAAAAAGAAAACTAGAAAGTTTAGCTTAAATGCCAACTTAGAGTTTCTATATGTATTACTGAACAATTAACAAAAGAACTACAACTTATAAATGATTTAATGATGATAAGTTGAATTATAATTAAAACTATTTCAATAATTCTACAAGGTTTAGGCATACAAATACAGTTTTACATAAAAAAATATTGAATATTATTCTAGAATTATACAGCATCAATACAATCATTAATTAATTAATTAATTAATTGGCAAATTAGTAAATAAATAAGATCACATCACTTATTAATGGTAATTGCAGTAGTAATTAGTATGATCAGTCTACACCATCCATGACTATTCTTTGTGCATAATTCTCATATGGTGTATAAGAAATTTCTACAATCTCACTTCTTGGAAATTGTAAAGTTGGAATCTCAAAGCATGAACATGCCATCAAATATCCATATAAGACTCTTAATGAAGATTCATGTGCAATAATTAGTATATCACCACTCATCTTTTCCATTTCCAGTAGCAATGGTTCCATTCTTACAGCCAAATCATGATATGATTCAGCTCTTGGATAACGATGATGATAAGGATCTTTAATATCATTAGCATATTCTTCAGGAAATTTATTTTTAACCTGGTCCTCAGTTAAATCAGCAGTAACACCAGGATTTAGTTGATTCAATTGATAACGTTCTCTAACAGTTAGTCCTCTTCTTCTAAAAGGATTAGCAGTGGCAGATGTTCTCTTTCTAGTGGCGGTCCAAACAACAAATGAATTTTCATCACTACCATCTGCAGTTGGTGGTTGTCTAAATTCATGTTTAGCCAATGTATCAATACTTGAGTTTGAATTCTGTTTTCCTAATTGTAGATCAGATCTACTCTCTCTTAATGGTGCTCTTTCCTTTCTATATTCTGATATACGTTTTAATAAGGTATTAGCTAACTTCTCAGAGAATTCTAATCCACTTTCGTTTAACTTTTCATCATCAACATATTTATCTAAATCAGATGAACCACATCTTGCAAAATAAACACGACCAGTCTTTACTTTAGAATTCATCAAAAAGAAGACAATTCTATTGATGAGATAACCATATTGGCTGTTATTCAAAGTAATATTCTCACCAAAATTAATGAACTTAATATAACTTAAATGTTGTTCAGACTTCCCATCAGAATTCATTGTTTCATATATAGGAGCATTTAGATGAATTCTTTTCAAATAATCAGCCTTAGCCTTCTTTTTATCCCAACCTTCATAATCAGGGGATGAAGTAGCATTTTCAACATTTCTATCTAAAATTTTTTGATCGGTTAAAATTGATTCAATGAATAAAACTTTAGTATTTCTCTTTTGGAACATTTCTTGAATCATTAATCTTTCACTCTTTGTTGCATTTAATCCATCATAGATGGCAACTTGACCCCTTTCATCACTAAAGAAAGTTGTAATATCATATAGGGCATTATTCAATATTTCTTGACGTAAATTTATACCTTCCTTTGTTTCAGGAACTGCTCTAAAATAATCTAATGGAACATCATCCTGGAAATTACTATATGCAGATCTTCTATAATCACTGACATGAAAGGCATGTGTCTTAACACCTAACCATCTAAGATAACGAGTTAAACTAACAGTAAGATGAGTCTTACCTCGAGCTGGTAGACCAACCAATACAATCAACACTTTACCAGCATGAAATAAACGGCCAGACTCTGTTGAATATAACTGAGCAGGAAATATATGATTTGGAGTAACATGAGAATGAACACCATCGATGGTACTTGCATTAACATCACTACTTCTAGATGATGATGACCATCTCTTTTGTGTTCTTGCACTATAGTTGCCTGGAAGTTTGGGAGGTTGAATTAACTCAGCACCAACTAGATCATTTGTGATATCTGTATCTTCAGAATCTGATAAAATGGCACTCATAATATCTCCGTATACCTTCCCGTTCCTACTAGGTTAGAAGAATATATTTGTGTTGCTTGTAGTTAGATGATTGTTGATACTAATAGTCTTATTTATTTATCAATCTTGATTTTTATTTTTACTGGGGAAAAGCTTCGGATTGGTTTTTTTTTTTAACTTGACA
>JAJMFI010000638.1:0-14001 GCA_030574595.1 Ruyongia chambardii
AAGGATGAACTAACCACATCATTTAAAGAAGAATTGTCAGTTATTGGAAAGAATTCCATACCAATGATCGTCACATTCTTTTTGCAATATTCTTTAACAGCAGTTTCAATCTTTTCTGTTGGTCATATAGGTAAAACTGAATTGGCAGCTGTATCATTATCAACTATGACATTTAACATAACTGTTTCAATATTTAATGGTATGGCAACATGCTTAGATACATTTTGTGCTCAAGCTTATGGTGCTGGTAAGTTGAATTTAGTTGGTTTACATTGGCAAAGATGTACTGCTATGATTTTGTTTATGGCAATTCCAGTAAATTTGATTTGGTGGTTCTCAGGCTCAATATTAAATTTATTTGTGCCAAATAAAGAATTGACATCATTAGCTCAACAATATTTGAGAATCATTTCATTTGGATCACCCGGTTATATCTTATTTGAAACTGGTAAAAGATTTTTACAAGCACAGGGTATATTCCATGCTGCTCAGTATGTTTTATTTATTTGTACACCAATCAATGCACTTTTAAATTATTTATTGGTTTGGGATCCAAGTATCGGTATTGGATTTGCTGGTGCCCCTTTAGCAACTGCTATTAACTATTGTTTAATGGCATTTCTACTGTTCTGCTATGTTGCCTTTATTGATGGTAAAAAGTGTTGGAATGGATTAAGATTGAAAGAAAGTTTAGAGAACTGGGGTCCAATGGCATCACTAGCATTACCTGGTGTTGTTATGGTAGAAGCAGAATTTTTAGCATTTGAAATTTTGACTATAAGTGCTTCACGTTTTGGTACTGATACTTTGGCTGCTCAATCGATTGCTTCTACAATGGCTACATTAACTTTTCAAATTCCTTTTGGTGTAAGTGTTGCAGCTTCCACTAGAATTTCTAGTTACGTTGGATCACAAAACTCCAAGAATGCTGCATTGGCGATCAAGGTATCAATGTATCTTGCTACATTTGTGGGTGTGATTGTATGTACTTCAATGTTCACTGAAAGATTGAATTTAATATCGTTATTCACTGGGGATGAAGAAGTTTCAAACTTAGCGAATAATGTTTTAAAGATTCTTTCTATCAATCAATTATATGATAGTATTAATGTCATGGCTGCTGGATGTCTACGTGGTCAAGGTCGTCAAGTTATTGGAAGTAATCTGAACCTTGGATGCTACTACTTAGTCGCAGTTCCATTGGCTTTATATCTAGCGTTCATGAAAGATTATCAACTGATTGGATTATGGATAGGTTTAGGAACTGGTATTATCATTCTAGCATTATCTGAATCTTACTATGTCCTGTTTAAATCTAATTGGAAACAAATATTAGAGGAGTCTCTGAAGCGTAATAGCTTGAATTAGTTTTCTGTGACAAAAATTCCTAGATGCGTAACACTTGCTAGTAGGTCCATCTATCTATATATATATATAATGTTTATTTATTAATCTGTTCTTCATAATAGAAGGTATATAATATTACTGCGCAACAACATCGATAATTCAGGGCAGAGTTCACAACCGTAATTCCGCTCATTAGAAAAAAAAATAAGTACTGAAGTATTCCGTTGAAATCTGATAGATACTAAATAGTAAACACAGAATAGCTTATTTACTGTTAAAGGTAACATCATTCAAGATAGAGGTATACACATGACCAAACCACAGGATAAACACCTGTTGTATCCAGCTAATAGTATCCCTGCTGAACGAAAGGAAGATGGCCAAGGTCCCAAAAGGAAGAGAGCAAAATACAGTCGGAATGGATGCAAGGAGTGTAAGAGAAAGAAGGTCAAATGTGATGAGATCAAACCAAAATGCACCCGCTGCACTAAGGCAAAGAAGGATTGCATGTATTCACCAGATCATATAGAAGGTGATAATAATATTGATACTCTGCCTATTTCTTCAAAAATTAATACGATCAATTCAGCTACTTCGATCAGTTCTATTCAAACTGCATCTAATGAATTTGAAGATACTAATTCGAATACAAAAATATCATTACATTATCCTGGTGAAATTGCTGTTATATATCCTGATTATTTAAACTCAAATAGACCTGAAAGCACAGATGTTAGTACAAACTCAAACCATGGGGATGCATCTCAAAATACAGACTCAACTGCTAATGTTTTAACATCAAGAACATCTGAAGAGCTCGGCCTAACAAAACAATTTGACAATGCATCACAATCAACAAATAATACAAATAATGCAAATAAAAATAGCTTGATATCAATACCAAGTATAAGCTCACTTCCAAGTCCTTTACCAAATTTGAGCTCAAGCTCGAATTTGAATGCTTTATTACTGCCAAATAACTCTAGTTCAATAAGTGACCTTCGTGCTCACAGTATTACTATTAACACGATAAACAGCAGCAATTCTGGAAGGGAGTTGAATAGTATGAATGAAAATAACACTAATAATATTCAAATTCAACATCAAAACCAAATACCCCCTCAACCACAACCACCACAACAACAACAGCTTCAACTACAAAATCATCATATATCACCAAGTTCTTCAAACAGCGCACATAGTTCTCCATTAAGCTTACAAAGTTTTAACAGTCTAAATAGTAGTACTATTAATAAGATTAAGGAAGCTAACTTTTTAGCATTTGAGAAGATGAATAATGATTTTTCCATGAAAATCGATAAAGTTATTGATTCACTATTATCACCCTCTGAAAACATTCAAAATAAATTTGTTGTGGATTCATTTGAATTAGCATTAATTAATGACTTAGATGAGAGTTTATTACCTAAATTGGTTGCATATGAAGATAGTAACGATACTAACCAAAGAAATATATTTAAGGATAATGAATGTGTTTTAGATAAGCATTCAATATTGACAACTGAAAAGATTTATAAAATACCTTTTGAGTTATTTATGAAGACTACTGACCTAGCAAGAAGAAGATATCTACAGGTTTTCTTCAATGGGTTCTCTAAAATTATATTGCCACTACAACCAGATACAGACACAAATCCTATAAGAGATATATTACTCTTATACTCTTTAAGGAAATCTTATTTATTCTATTCAATTTTAGCAACTGGTGCTAGATATTCATTTAAACAAACATCATTTGATGATGATCAAGTTTTGCATTATAAATATATGAAAAAGGCAATGTCAATGTTGGAAGATCTTCTTATTATTAAAAATTATCAAGGGCGTCATTCGAAGGAGGCAATTGAAGATCCAACTTTACATCAAAAGATGGAAACCACCATTGAACCTTTACTTCTTACCATTCTTCTATTGACATCTGACAATGCATCATCAATGAATCAGAGCTGGAGAGGACATTTGAAGGGGGCTAAGGATCTCCTAAATAAAATATTCATACAAAGATTATTTAATTATAACTCTAAAGTTTTAATATTTTGCAAGATGTGGTTTAGTTCATTTGAAGTTCTTGCAGGGTTCACTGCTCCTTCTGGTGGTATTCTAAATGAAGAGTTGGAAATGAATAAATTGATATTTGATATTCATAATCCTGTGGAAATTAATCAAATGAAGAGTTTGAAATTAATACGGAGTGATGGTTTTAATTTACTCTTTGGATTTCATAACAGTTTATTACCAATACTAACTAGATTAATTGAAGTGATTCGAGTTATTGATGGTTCCACAACATTGGAAGAGAAGATTTTAATCAGTAAAGATACATTGAAATTCTTTACTGAGCTTAATTCAATGTGCGAATTGGTTATCTATAATAAAGATACACCGATGGCGTTTGATAAAGAGGGGAATCCGCAAGTTAGCTCAAGTCCATTCAAAAGTAATGGCAAGAGTGGTAGTTATAATAAAATAAATGTACCATTTAATGATAATTTTCAAGGAAACAATGAGAATAATGAAATGAAGGGTAGAGTAAAAGAAAACTTGGAAACTGATGAAAGATCGGGGATAAATGGGTTAAAGAAGAAAGGATTTAAAGATAATGATATAGGAATTTCAACATATAGAAGGAAGTGTAATAATAATATTGTTTTAGTGTCATGGTTAGATATTTGTCATCAATCATATGTTGATGCTGCTTTATTAATAATTTTAGTTAAATTATTGAATGTACCAAAGGAAAATGTCAATGTTCAAATATTAGTGGAAAGAATATTATCTAGATTAATGTTTTTTGATGATGATTATGAGTTAGTTGATAGCGATTTGACTTACTATAAAAGAATCACTATTAATAGGGGAATAAAGCAAGGTACTGAAGAGTACATGACTCCAATACAATATTCAAATAATACCAATAATAATGGAACTATTTCATCAGGGCATGATAATGAGGCGTCAAATCATAATTTAAATCTTATGTTATTACAGTGGCCTCTATATCAAGCAGGTGTTGCCTCAGTTCAAGTTGATGATAAATGGAAAATAGAAACATTATTCAGACAATTATCACAGTTAGGATCAGGATCTGCTAAATATGTGATGGAAAAGATTAAGAAACGCTGGAATAATGAACTACATAATGGAGATGAGGTTGATTTGGTTACATATTAACGGCGAGGAAAATTATCTACAACGTAAAATGGACTGTTTATAACTTAAGTATACGTTTGAGTATAATTTAATATAGGTGCCTACTGTATAATTTATACATGGCTCATTTTACTAAATAAATATTATATATTGGTTATATATGTGATGCCTTTGCATTGATCACTAAAATAGTAAAAAAAACATAAGTCTGGCGGGTCCTTTAAAAGAAAAGCGATTTTCCGATCGACAATATAAGATTATCGGAATAAACTCCGAAATCTAAGTCGGAATATGACTTAGTATCGTAACAGCACTAAAGGATAAACAATGTATTTAGTTAAATAATGGCTAAGTGTACATGCCCTATATGTGAATTAAATAAATGCCATCCACTATCCTAGTATGATTAATGAGAAAGTTTGATCAATTGAACTGGCGAGAATTTGTTGATGATAAGATGACAGTCACTATGACTAAACCCTTCTTTGTCATCACTTTACTTTGTTTCAAGAATTACGAATGAAAAAAAAAACAATGATGAGTTTAAACTTTTACCGTTAGATTATAGATAGATATCAGTAGATTCGGAGTGTATGATGATAATCAGTAGCGCCCAACTACTAGGTTTTACCAAGACTAATTTAACTGATCGGTATTTTAGATGGAGTGAAGTCCGGAATTACATCATTTCACAATAAAAATCGGATTGTAGAGAAAGGGTGTATTATTCGTTAGTTATCCAAAAAGAAATATGGTTAGAATTTCTATTGTACTATTTGTTAAGTATAACAGTCTTATACACTATCTCTTGAGTAACGACTTTTCAATAGTAAATCATTATATATACACTTATGCTTGACCAAAAGAAAAAAGGGAGTAAGCTATAAGAGGCAGATAGTTTCGCTCCTGCTAATTTGATGTGTAATTTTCAATTTCGACCAAAACGGATGGAATTGGATCGGAATTTTTCTTTTTGATAAGATAAAATTTATTTTGAAGAGATGAGTAAAAAGACCTGTTATCAAACTAATAATATGTGAAAAATTAATAATGAACTAACTATTTTTTTTATTAATATTACAACATTACGGTATTTACAAACTTTTTACTCATATTATATCATTCGTTTACTCTTTAATTATCATATTCTAATTACGAATTGCTCATATTGTGTTCTTATCTGCTTTTTGCTTTTTTCGGTTTAAGCAGCTTCAATCGTTATTTTTCTATTTATCTTCTTATCCATCGATACAGGGTCATATACAGAGAAAAATAGATAGGTTTCAATTAATTGTCAAACGATTATCATTACTACTTCATTAGGATATAATATTACTTTTCTTTTTACTTTTTTTTTTTGACCAACTTAAGGTGTATGTACATATGCTCTTCGTTTACAGATCAAGTTTCATATAAATATACCAATAATTATTCAAAAAAAAATATTTTAGTTAATAACTATTAATACTCACCATACATCATTATAGGTATAAAGGGCCTTATATTAACAATATTTTGAGTTGATCATTTCAAATATTGTGCTGCAATAATTAATAAACCTAAGTTTTGACTCTTTACCTGGTTTTCTACTTCTACCGGTCCAGTATAGTCATTCTACTTTTTACTTTTTTATTAGGATAAATATCATAGGTTAAAATTGATTGTATATCATAATAACAAACGTTGATATTTAATATTAATTTAAACATATTTTAAAAAATATAAGATAATACAATTATTATAACAAATATCAAGTATGAATAAAACTGAAGCTTTATTCAAAAAATTTGAAGTTCCTCATGATGAGAGCAAACATATTAGTATGTTACAAAACCCAGATTTGGAACCAATGCCACCTCATAGACGTACTTGGGGATTTCTAGATTATGCTGGGTACTGGGGTGTCCTTAATATATCAGTTTGGACATGGTCTGTTGGTGCTACATTATTAAGTTTAGGGCTTAATATCCAACATTCAATGGGTGCATTAACATTAGGTAATATATTTATTGTCTTATATGCTTGTTTGAATTCTTATCCTGGTCAAATATATCATATTGGATATACCGTTTGTCAAAGAATGATCTTTGGTATATATGGTTCATCTATTGGTATCTTAGTAAGAATTATTCTATCTATTGTTTATTATGGATCCCAAGCGTGGTTAGGTGGATTATGTATGGTTGTAATCTTTTCATCATGGAGTGAAAGTTATTTAAATATGGAAAATACTTTCCCTGAATCTTTGAATATGACAACAAGAGATTTTATTGGATTTTTAGTTTTCCATGTTATTTCATGGCCATTCTTCTTTATGAAACCTGAAAGAATGAATCTACCATTAAATTTATCTTGTATTGTTTGTTTAGCTGCAATGTTAGCTATGTGGATTTATTTGATGTGTATTAATCATGGTCCAGGTGCTATATTCCATGAAAAGATTGATTTATCTCCAGGTTATACTGGATATATGTATTTCATGGCAATGACAAATTGTAAGTTTATTATTATTATAAATCTTTTCCTCTTATCAAATTATCTTTAAGGGAGTAAATTTGAAAAATCATCATGATACTAACAAAATTTATTCTTTAAAAATTTAGGGTATGGTGCGTAAGTACATTAATATTTGAACTTTAAATGGTTCTGACTTTTGGTTTAAGATTTTTCATATTTGTCCAATGAGTTTAATATCATTTATTTATAATTATTAGTTGAGACTTATAATACTAACGGTTTCATTGAAATCAATGAATTTTTTTTAGTCTTGCTCCTGATTTAACTAATCAAAGTGATTTTTCAAGATTTAGTAAATCACCAAAGCAACTTCATTGGGGTATATTTGTTGGTATTTTCTTCACAGAAATCATTCCATTAGCTGGATTAATAAGTGCTTCATGTTGTGTAGATTTATATGGAGAACAATATTGGTTACCAACAGATATCTGTTTACAATGGTTATCAGATAATTATTCACCAAGAACAAGATGTGCATGTTTCTTTTTAGGTATATCATTTATGTTTTCTGAATTAACATTAAATGTTTTATCTAATGGTTTTGCTGGTGGTATGGATTTAGCAGCAGTTTTCCCAAGATATATTAATATTACAAGAGGTGCCATTTTAACAGCTTTAATCAGTTGGTGTGTTCAACCATGGAATTTTTATAATACAACTTCAACTTTTATTACTGTTATGAGTTCCTTTGGTATTATTTTCACACCAATTATTGCAATTATTGTAACAGATTTTATATTTGTTAGAAAGCAAAGAATTGTTATTAATGATTTATATACAACTTCAAAAGAGGGTAGATTTTATTTTACATGGGGTGTTAATTGGAGAGCAGTATTTTGTTGGATTGCTGGTATGACACCAGGTTTACCAGGTTTAGCATCATATGCTGATACTAGTATTGTTTTAAAGACTGATATAATTCATTATTATTATCTATCAACTGTATTACAATTTTTTTGTCCTGGTATATTATACTATATAATTGCAGTTTATATTTTCCCAATTAAAGATAGAGATCATAGTGAAATTGAGAGTGTTGATACATTTAATGCATTTTCTTTAGAGGAATGTGAAAAGTTGAATATTATTCCATTTGAAGGTGTAATTTCGGAAGGTATAATATTGGATGAAGTCAACAATGCAGGATCTGCAAGTGAAAATGGAGATTTTGATTCTGCTAAGGCAAAAGAAGCTGTTAGTTATACTAAGGATGTAGATGTTTAGTTGTAGGTGTTTGGTAGTTTTTGTTGTTGTTATTCTTATTCTTATTCTTATTCTTATTCTTATTATAATTATTATTATTATTATTATATTTGGAAGTATTTATTATATTTGGTTGCTAAATTTGTTATTTGATTATTTCATTGATTTTAGATATATATTTACATATATGTATAGAAAATAGATTATGTTATACTTTATATTATATATCTTATAATTTTGATGTATCTATTATACATGTATACGTTAGGCTCTAATGACTATGGGGTTTAGTGCCTTTACCTAATTACGCAGAAATGAAAAAAAAAAAATATAACAGGGAAAAAAAAAAAAGATACTTGATAGCACAAAATGTAAGGAAATATAAATTTGTTATATAGATAGATTACAAATACAATACTATCAATATATCATTACATACAAACCTTTTCAATTTATTTACATCCTTTTAAATCAATACTATTTAATATTATATCTATCAAAAAAAAATGTCATTAAACTGGATTATGCGTTCTAATGATCAATCATTTCCATTTATCTTTTTAGAAAATGAGGTAATCAAATATAGACAAGATAATCAACCTATAACGTTATCATTAACACCAGTTGGACAGGCTAAACCTGAAACAATAAAGATTAAATTAGGAAAAATATATATAACGAATCAAAGGGTTGTTGTTTTGAACATTGATGAAAAGATTAATAATGTTATTGGTAATCATGTTATACAATTAGAACATATTGATAGTTTTACAGTCTTATTAAATGAAATCATAGATATTAAATTAAATATGCCATGGTTTGGATCGAATAAAGTTGATATATTATTCAAAGTAAGAGATAATAATACAGGTTTAAATCATCTCTATAATTGGATGGCAATAATTAGTTTTAATAATGGTGGTTGTTTTGATTTTTATCAATTATTAAACCAATGGAAAACATTAATTAATAACAACCAAGCAGATGAATTGCCATCATATAGCACTTAATATAATGACTAATGTGTATCATAATACAGCTATTAATTATAATGATATCGTCATTTTTTCTTCTTTAATATACCTATTTGTAAGTATATGTTCTTATTCTACTTTTTGATATGTGATATTCATATTGAACACAGTATACCGTTTTAAAGCACTATTAATAATACTGATTGATGTGCATTAAGATATTCAATACTTATAATGATATAACATTATACAAAGAATATCAAAGACCAGTAGATACAATCAATAGGTTAATTAATTTCTTTTTTCTTTTTATTGCTTTTTCAGTATCCTAATTTCATTTGCCGTGATCAAAATCTCCGGCCCTAATCTTAATTTTTTAAAAAGGAGAATAGCATACAACGCCTACTAATAAAAATTTTGAAATTTACAAAGATATATACATGTATATTCATATATAAGGAGATTGTCAGAGTGTATCTCCATCTAATACGAATCTCTTAATATATTAGCTTGTTGTAATATTTAATCGTAATTTATAGTTTATTTAGATATTTTCTACGGGGATTCAAAAAAAGGAAAGAACAATAACTCTTGGAAGTTTTATTAGATTCCACAATATTCCAACAAATTTTAAGACTAATTACTAGACTAAGAGCCACGAGGTTCATGTATGAATGAATCATCACTTCACAAATTTAATAAGCAAATGGTATTAATTACACGTATGCCAAATAGTAAGTCCCAGGTAGAATATCTAAGAGGCATTAAATTTTTTATAAGCCCGAAAAATAAGAATTCAATTAGTCCAATCGCTTCATAACCTAATTCCGGCAACTGGAATTAGACTATAAATAGGCAGCTAAGGAAACACCCAAAAAAAAAAAATTATGATAATAGTGTAGTATATAATTTAACAATTTTTATGTAAAATCTATCTAAATAACCAACCAATAATCAATACAAATAGTTATAAGTAGTTGTCACTTAAAGTTATCTTATATCATAACATTTATACATAGGTAGCTAGAATGCTTGGTTTTAATCTTCAACGTTCCAGTAATGAAACTGATGATGAATTTGATCCTGAATTTGATGCTCTTCATTCACAATCATTATTGGAAAAGATAAAATCAAAGAAAAAATATTATATTTCAATAATAACTGCCATTATTGTTGTTATAATCTTATCATTATCTATATCTATATTCAAACCTTTTAGCTCAAATCATACACTTGATACTGATTTAAAAGCTACTTCAACATCATCTTCCTCTGATATGGATTCTTTAAATTTAGAATGTTCATTAGTTTCAATTCAAACTTCAAGTCCTATCAACAGTAATAATAATAATAACAACAAGGTAAGTAAACCTATCTTGGATGTTCATTTTGATAATTATCAAAAAATTAGACCATCAATTGATTTTTATAATGCTACACATGTCTTTAATTTAATTAATGGTGCACTAAGTAATAAGGATCAACAAATTCATCCAAATGGTATTGGTATAATTCCTGCTTATATTCCAGAAGGTACTCTTTTATATCATGGTAATACATATGGTTCTGTTCCTGTTGGTCTTGATTGGATTGCAATGGATCATGAGTTTAGTTATTCATTTATGTCAAGATCTCCAGGTGGTGGTCAAGGTGGCTCTGGTAATGGTGGTGGACGTGGTGGTCCAGGTGGTGGACAAGGTGGTGGACCAGGTGGAAATCGTGGTGGTGGACAAGGTGGTGGATTTGGTGGTGGTGGATCTAGTGAACCTATTGAATCTGATGGTAGTAATACATTTATTGGTAGAATTAGTCCAGGTGGTGCTCCTAAAAAGCCAGAATCTAATGGTAATGTATTTATGATGACTTTCCAAGCTAAGGAACCATTAAATAAAGTTTTATTTATTGATGGTGCCACTGGTACTAAAGGTTCAGGTGGTCAAGTTGATACTCAAGCAATCTTAGCAAGATTAGGTATTGATGAAAGTACAAATGAATATACAGTTGGTAAAAAAATTTGTGATTGGGGTAAATCATGGGGTCTTGATGCTATAGTTAGAGTTGAAGTTGGATTTGAAGCTATTATTTGTGATATGGAATCACCAAAATTAGAATTAATATCTAATGTTACATTAGATTCATATAATGGATTGTTAAATATTGATCAAGATTTAATTAATAATGATCTAGATAATAAAGGTGGTAAATATTCTGATGAATTAAATTCTTTAATGTCATCAATGAGAAGTATGGCAAGTTATGATCAAAAAAAATTAGGTTCAATTCATGATAAAAGAGATAATAGAATCTTATTAGATTTTAAAGGTTTAGTAACACCATTGAATAGAACATGGATTAATCCAGATCCATATTTAAGAAGAGCTTCCAATGTTAGTAATGAAATTAAGGAAGATTTAATTAATGAATTAGATTATTATATGAGTCATGATCTATCACCATTTATTGGTACTAATTGGCAATTAGTAACAAATGAAATTGTTGATAAATTTACACCAATTTTAATTGCATTAAATAAATATGCAATTGATAGTGATGATGAAATTGAATTATTAAGTTCAATTTCAAATATTACAATATTTACATCTAATTTTGTTAGAAGATTTACAGAATTTACATTAATTAATGATGGTAAGGAACAATTAGCACTTGCTAAGAGAGAAGCTATTTATCAATATTCACATCCAATTCAACCATTACAAACAGAATCTGAAGTTTTGATTTGGTCATCTATTGTTGAAATTACAGAAAGATTGGTTGATACAATTTTTAATCTATTTGATATTAGTAAACAAATGATTTTACAAGGTTATGTTAATGAGGGTTCAATAGTTGAATTAAAGAAAGAATATTTAATTGAAAGAGAAAAATTACAACAATTATTAAAAGATTTAGATTGGTCATCATTTTATGATTGTGATATTAAATGTGGATTTGATAGTATTTGTTATACCCCATGGAGAGGAGCCAATCAAAATGCTGGTAGTAATGGTCTTTCTAAGATTGATACGAACTTAAAATGTAGTGGTTATAAAAGTTCAGGTAGACTATAGTTATACTTTTAATGAAAGTATAATTTGAGATTCATCAATCAAATAAATTGTATACTATTATCTTTTTGCGTAATTTAGTTCTAATATAATAAATGAATAATAATAACTAATCATTTTACTATGATTATTTTGTAATATTAGTTCATACTTCTCAAGCCTTTCAAGTCTATATAATCCATTCTATAATCTTATACGTACTACTAATATCATTTAATCAAATTGTAGTGTATATATATATATATATATACTTGTATACTAATAATAGGTTAATGTAAGATCTTAGATATGGTTGGTAGACGAAAAAAGTGTGGCTCAAATCGTTTAGAAGAGAGCCAGGCAAAGCAAAAAAAAAAAAAAAAAATACACGTTTTGAAATCTCAACTTGTGGAGAATAATGGAGTTACACATTAAGAGTAAAAATATATACTGTTTAAACTTTAGTAACAGTAAGATGTATATATGCAGTTAAGTCAATAATAGACAGAATCGTGGGCATAAGTGTGGTGGTGGTCTTACTCTGAATCAATCATACCTTTATAATTAAAACGACCATTTAAGAGAGCGCAGGTAGGACACATGTCAATAATCGCATATGCTTTTAAAGGTTTAAAAGCCAGGTGGGCCATAGTTAATTTGTCTCGTTTACAAGATCGGTCGAAGTCAAAAGTTAATTTAAAGTGAAGAAAAAAAAAAAAAAGAATGGTGTTTACGCCTAAATAAATAAAAAAGAAAATAGAAAAAAAAAAAAAAATCTGGGAATACATATAAAAAAATTTTCAACAACAATTTCCCTTTCTCTCTCTCAATTTATTTCTATATTCAATAAGCTTCTACTTCTTTGCTCAATTCCTTACAATGGCTAGTGAAACTTTCTTATTTACCTCTGAATCTGTTGGTGAAGGTCACCCAGATAAAATCTGTGATCAAGTCTCTGATGCTATCTTAGATGCCTGTTTAGCTGTTGATCCTCTATCAAAAGTTGGTTGTGAAACTGCTGCTAAGACTGGTATGATTTTAGTCTTTGGTGAAATTACTACTAAGGCTCAATTAGATTATCAAAAAATTATTAGAGATACCATTAAACATATTGGTTATGACTCATCTGAAAAGGGTTTTGATTATAAGACTTGTAATGTATTAGTCGCTATTGAACAACAATCTCCAGATATTGCTCAAGGTTTACATTATGAAAAGGCCTTGGAAGAATTAGGTGCTGGTGATCAAGGTATCATGTTTGGTTATGCCACTGATGAAACTGATGAAAAATTACCATTGACCATCTTATTAGCTCATAAGTTAAACAAGGCCCTAGCTGATGCAAGAAGATCTGGTGCTTTACCATGGTTAAGACCAGATACTAAGACTCAAGTTACCGTTGAATATAAACATGATAATGGTGCTGTTGTTCCAGTTAGAGTTGATACCGTTGTTATCTCAACTCAACATGCTGATGAAATTTCAACTGAAGATTTAAGATCTGAAATTTTAAAGCATATTGTTAAGACTGTTATTCCAGAACATTTATTAGATGATAAGACTATTTATCACATTCAACCATCTGGTAGATTCGTTATTGGTGGTCCACAAGGTGATGCTGGTTTAACTGGTAGAAAAATCATTGTTGATACCTATGGTGGTTGGGGTGCTCATGGTGGTGGGGCCTTCTCTGGTAAAGATTTTTCAAAAGTTGATAGATCTGCCGCTTATGCTGCTAGATGGAT
>JAJMFI010000639.1:0-13560 GCA_030574595.1 Ruyongia chambardii
TCGCTAAAATTAAACCAATCAATACCCATGCCGTTTGTACAACTAGTGACTTCTCGCTATCAACGTATGTATGCAACTCAGAAGATTTCATTGATTCACCCCAACCACCATCTTCCATTTGTCTTACAACCAAGAAATCACAGCCCTTACGAACAATTTCACTATTACTATAATTCTCACCAATTGTCTCTAAAGCTTCCAAGGCAAACATGGCAGCGTACGTAAAACAAATTCCCCAACATCCATACCATGAACCATCAGGATATTGTGCATTTTTGATATAGCTTACCGCTCTTGAAATCGCTAAATCAATGTCTGCTTTTCTATAATCAAAGAATTTTCTAAAATATGTTAAACCTAAAACTGATGAATCGGTACATTCAACATATGGATATTCTACCATGATGTTACCAAAAACTTCAGCCGGATTTAACTTTTCTAACAAAGGAGTGGCTTTAATCTTCTCATAAGTTGCAAATGAACCAAATTCAAATGAGCCAACATTTTGAAGACTTAATAAAACATCTATACCCTGATATAATTTTTCATTAGTAATTTCATCCTTCAAATATGCAAACTTTTTTGATGTTCTAACCATTATGATCGCTTTCATTGCTTCAGCGGTACAATCACTAACTGTATAACCTTGTGTTTTAGTAGAAAATGGCCATGCACCTTTACGTTTATCTCTAAAGCTTCCTGGAACACAATCAGTATCAAATTGGGATCTAACAAGGAATTTATAGGCCCTTTCAATGACTTCATCAAATTCTGAATATTTATCAAGACCAGCCATGAAGAAATATTGAACCGCAAAAGCAGTATCCCAAACTTGTGAGCCATTTGTACCCATGACAGTCATTCCTTGCTGTCCCATGAAAAGTGTTTCAGTGAACCCCTCTTTAAATTTCTTGAATTTGAATGAATCTGCACCTTCTTCCAAATAAACAACCAATGCATTGAATGCAAAACTGACTGGTGCAATACACAAATAATCTGTGTTTTGAATCTCAGTATTTATAAGCTTGTATGAATATTTATTGATTGCGTTCAGTATGAAATTAGGTCTCAAATATTTTTCATAAAATACTATAATATTGTTTGCAATATCTAGTAATTTCGTATGTGGGTAATATAAATCAACACCGCAGACATCATTTCTATGCTGACTAAAATCAATTGAATCATATGGTGTAGTATAAATTTCAGCTCTTATTTCCTCTAGCAATGTATCATTCTGACATTGTATCTTCTTAGATGCCAAGTAGCCCAACGGTAAGTAGATGGCTCTTGTGTGAACCCACCATCTACCTGGATGAATTGGTAATGAATAAGGTAAGGCCCAAAGCTCAGGAGGAGCAGGATTAACACCTTCCCATTTATATAAATTCAATAGAGATAACCAAGCCTTACCCCAATGAGGATCCTTGATAGCACCACCTAATCTCAATAATGTCTTTCTTGATTTGACACATACTGGATGATCAGCAGGTAGCCCTAATAATCTTAAAGAAACATAATTTATTGTGGTACCGAAACATGTAGATTTGTCAACATTATGCAGACCCCAGCCACCATCTACAGGATGTGAAGTGTTCACAATGTATCTGATTAATTCAATTCTTGTAGCCTCTGGAATCTCAGTCTTTGTAAAATATGAGACTGCTACATAACCAATGGTCATAAACATTGGACCTTTGTATTGAATGGGCCATATACCACAAGGCTCTTGTAATGTTTTGAAAAATCTAGCACCATTTATACAACTTTCTAGTGGGGTTTCAGCCTTTGGAAATTCATCTGGGTTATAATCAGGAGTATTTAATAGATATTTGACAAACGTTGATTGTGGGTTTGAACTTATTTCAGACTCAGGTAAATACTCCCAAGTTTCAGCACCTAGTTCGGTGGTTCTTAATCTCCATCTTGTAAAATCAGTCTTCTCAATTCCTACCACATCAGAATAAAATGACATTATAAACTAATCGTATTCATAAGCTAAGCTAAACAACAATAGCACAGAACATGATGTTCCTACTTTTCATAAGAGCATCACTCAAATAATCTTGTACGATTTCCTGTACGACCAAACCAGCATTTTCTCAAAATTTTGAGAAATGGCAGAATAATCATGTCCAATTTGGGACAGTACGAAAATTTGGAAAAGAAGCAAACTTACTGCTATCACCATGGATTACACCCTTAGTCAAACATTGTATAAGATTCACAACAATAATGACTGAAGCTACTATTGTAAAGGATATTTTGCCGGAAGTTGTCAAACCAATTCATTATGACTTAACTATCGATAGCATTGATGTCTTGAGGAATACATTTAAGGGTACAGTCACTATTGAGCTTGATCTAAAGAAGGATACTGATATTATAACACTTCATGCCCAAGATATTGAATTTGAATCTACTGAGATTACTTATGCTGCAACAAAGACCGAATCCAAAGTTGGTGTTAAAGAAATTACTAAGGATGAAAAGAAGCAAACAGCTTCAATTCTTTTGGATCAAACTATAAAAGCCTTACCTGATGTCAAGCTATCCTTAATTATCAAATATGGGGCTCAAATTAAGAACAACATGTCGGGATTCTACAAGTCTGATTACACAGATAAGAATGGTAAAGAGCAAGTCTTATTATCAACTCAATTTGAGGCTACTGAAGCTAGAACCTCATTACCTTGTTTTGATGAACCAAACTTGAAGGCCACTTTCCAATTGACTTTAACTGTTGCAGAAGATTTCACTGCTCTGTCAAATACCCCAGTTGAATCTTCCAAAACACTAGACGATGGTAAGAAGAAAGGTGCTATTGAATCAAGTGGTTTAAAAGTTGTAAGATTTGAAAAGACACCAATAATGTCAACATACCTATTAGCTTGGGCAATTGGTAAACTTGACTTTATCGAATCCTTTACTGAACGTTCATATGGTGGTAAACATATTCCGGTTAGAATATATACCCCAGAGGGTGATTCTGAACAAGGTAGATTTGCATTAGGAGTAGCCACGAAGGTTGTTGATTTCTTCTCTCAGGTTTTTGAAATCGATTATGTTCTACCAAAATTAGATCTAATCAATGTTCCTGCTTATTCTCATAATGCTATGGAAAATTGGGGGTTAATTACTTTCAGAACCACTGCTTTGCTTTTCGATGAGAAGACGAGTGCTCCAAAATATAAGGAAAAAGTAGCATATGTTGTCGCTCATGAATTAGCTCACCAATGGTTTGGTAATTTAGTCACTATGAATTGGTGGGATGAGTTGTGGTTAAATGAAGGGTTTGCTACTTGGGTCGGTTATTATGCCATTGATTATCTATTTCCAGAATGGAAAACTTTCCAAACTTTTATCTCAACTTCTTTGCAGACTGCCTTAGAATTAGATGCATTAAGAGGTTCACACCCCGTTGAAGTTCCAATTGCTTCATCCTCCGATATTGATCAGGTATTCGATCATATCTCCTATTTAAAGGGTGGGTCTGTCATTAATCAAATCAGTTCGTCAATTGGAACTGAAACTTTTTTGAAAGGAGTCTCTCATTATTTAAAGAAACACCAATTTTCAAATGGTACTACTAATGATTTATGGAGTTCAATTTCAGAAGTTTCAGGAATTGATGTTATACATAGGGCTGATTCATGGATTAGAAAAATTGGTTTCCCATATGTTACAGTGCAAGCACGTGAAGATTCTATTGTCTTCACCCAAAACAGATTCTTATCATCCGGTGATGTAAAACCAGAGGAAAATACTACATTATGGTATATTCCATTGAATGTTTCCACTGGAATTAATGAATCCGATAAAATCGCTGATATTAATCTATCCAGCAAAACAGCTGTTGTTGAGAAATTATTACCTAGTGGCACTGGTGATTTTTTTAAGGTAAACAAAAATTCAGTTGGTGTTTATAGAGTTGTCTATGACTATTCATTATTTCAAACGATTATTGAAAATACAAGTAAGCTTTCATCAACGGATAAGGTGGGTTTAATTGCTGATATATTGGTAACTTCAATTGCTGGGTTGACTAAGACAACACAAGCTTTAGACTTCTATGCTTCATTCAAGGGTGAAAGTGAATACGTGGTGTGGTTAGAATTATTGAAGAGAATTGGCTTGATTAAATCGGTTTGGTTTGAAGAAGACTTATCATTCAATAAATATATTGACGTATTAGTCACACCAACAGTGGAAACATTAGGTTTAACAATCTCTACCACTGAAGACTTTTTAATCACAGAATTAAGAACGGAATTACTTTTGGCAGCACTGTCCGCTCGTAACCCTTCGGTAATTAACAGTGGTAAGAAATTGTATAAATCACTAAAGGAAGGTGATGAAGTTCATCCATCATTAAAGAGCTTTGCTTATATCTCTATTTTATCAGATCCAGATGCTTCTGAAGAAGAATTTGATGAGATATTTAATATAATTAAGACTGCTGAAGCTTTAGATACTAGAGAGATTATATTGAGTGCACTTGGTCATGTCACATCACCTTCATTAATTCAAAAGTCATTAAGTTTAATACTTTCAGAGGAAGTACCAATTATGGATATTCAATTTCTTGCAATCGCCTTAGCTAAAAACTCTAGTGCTAGACTTGAATTATGGGAGTATCTGAAGAAGAATTATGATGCTATCTATGCTAGACTGAATGTTAATAAGGTTGTCTTTGATAGATTCATTAAGTTCACTTTATGTTACTACTCAAGTACTGAATTATATAATGATATTAATGAGTTTTTCAAAGATAAGGATACTTATGGTTTTGAAAGATCTTTAAATCAAGTTTTAGATAGCGTCAAGACTAATTCAGACTGGTTGTCAAGAGAAAAGGGAGCTGTTTCCGATTGGTTTAAAAATTCAGCTTTTGTTTGAAGTAGTGTTGCAAACGTGCACTTCTATCAAGTATTTATAATCTGTTCTACATCGAGTTAATTGTGTCAAATTTTTTCTAATATAACAAATTGTATATTTATCGATGTTTGAATGAGTTATTTCATTAATATTTACATTGAGTCTTATTCATATTAATCGTAATTAGTCAAAGATTGGATAATTTATTTTCCAGATGCAAAAGTTGCAGCAACCATTAATGGGAAAACAATAGTAGCATCAACATAGATTTTAACTGAGTGAGCTTCAGCTTTTATTTTACCCCAAGAAACGGCTTCATCTGGTCTAGCACCAGCATCGGAACCATCAAATTCTTGACCAGTATTAATATAAACAGCTTCATCAGCACCATTTCTCATTAGACAAGCATTGCATATATGATGCTTCACTAGACCACCACCCAGTATGATCATACCAGCATGAGAGGCAGCCATTGACATTGAGTTAATCTTACGAATATCAGCTACAATATCTAATCTTAGTTGTCTTGGAGAAGCTTTAAATGTATGGAAGAAAAGCATATCACCAATGGAACCATCAGTAATAGCTGGACAAAATATTGGAATTTTGTTTTTGTGAGCCCAATACAGAACAGAGGATTCATTATTAATTTCCTTACCTAATCTATCAATTAATAAAGATGGTGTCAAAATAGCAGGTGAGCCAGCATCTAATGTCTCAATACCTGCTTTGTCTGCAGCAGAATATTGTTCTTCTAGTAATGTGTCTAATATCGGAACTATCCACTCTTCAAATTTACAATAATTATCATTTGGAACTAATAAATTACCAATCCGATTCATTCCTTCTTCTCTTAATTTAGCACCTTGCAAGTGGAAATCACCCATGTAAGTTGGGGCTAAACATTTAATGATATCTTCTTCAATACCACCAGCAGTAGCTACAATGGCACTAACATGTTTATTTTGAACTAAGTATCTTATAGTATCTCTTAAACCTGAAGAGATCAAATTTGAGGTATAACCCATAAAAATAGTCGATTTTTGAAATCCTTTTTCATCAAATTCACCAGTTCTTTCATGTTCCTCTAATTTATCAATATGCTTACCTCTCCATGATCTCATTTCATTGATAATTTCACAACCTTCAGATAACGCAGAACCTTGGAAACCCATATTTCTCATACCGGCGATTAAATCAGTAGCTGTTGAATTTATGGCTTCTGGCTTTGAGTAATCAATACCAGTAACTTCAATAGCACCTGCTGGAACAGCTACTGACTGTTTCAAAACGGCATCAGCTAATATATCTGGTAGTTTATTGTTATCCTTAGACATTGTTTTAAAGTATTACTTTCTCAATGTTGATCATTAACAGCTAAGAAGATCAAGAGCTGAAAATTTTTGTATGCTTGTCATACCAGGAGAAAGAATTCCGATCCTTATCTTCACGTGACCTAAATTCCGATCGTAACATTCCGATCAATCAGGAAGAGCATAAGAGTGTATTAAGCACACCTTGAATCAAGAATTTTGCGTTGTATACATTACAAGTGATTCTATATTGTGAAGCTCCTCGAGCTTTGTACAAAATTATCTGTAGTTGTAAGTATTAAGCTCGATATTCACCTTTTTGACAAAGTGTGCAACCAGCCATATATTTTCCCGACTGTAATAAATCGCTATAATATGCAACTTTTGCCCCCTTTCCTTATTATATATTAACTTCTCTACTCAATAACTAGCTCAATCAATCAAAACTTATAACTTACTTCTTTTGTTTACTCACTCTAAATGTCTTCCTCTCCGTATGAAAATAAGAAGCTCAAAGATATCGAGAACATGATGTCTCAAGCATTTGAGATTCTCCAATTAGGAGCAACTATGTTGAACAATGACAAGTTGAATGAAAATTCAGCACCTCCATCTTCAAAATCATTGAAAAGGTCCACACCAAGAAAGTTGTCGAAGAGAAGTTCTTACAACTCAGTTGACTTTGACACATCTGATGAAGAGTATGAAGAATATGAAAACATCAATACATCCAAGTCAAAATATTCCATTACTCTCCCTCCAAAGAAGTCATCAACCAGCACTGTTAAAAGTGTAGAATCAAAGGCCGACAAAGTTGCAGCATCAGACTATTATTTGAACTATTCAAAGTCATATATTGACTTCACATATGAAAGTCCAACTACATATCATGTTGTCTCATATATTGGCTCTTTATTAGAGGAAAATGGTTTCACATATGTTTCAGAAAAGGATGACTGGAAAGGTCTAACTGAAGGTCTTTATTACACTACCAGAAGCGGTACATCATTGAGTGCGTTTATCATTGGCAAAGATTGGGAACCAAAAGATGGTGCTAGTATAATTGGTTCTCATATAGATGCTTTAGCTGCAAAGTTAAAACCAGTGTCTATTAAACCGAAAGTTGATGGGTATGAACAATTAGGTGTTGCACAATATGCTGGTGGTTTATCTCATTTATGGTTTGATAGGGATTTGGGGATTGGTGGTAGAGTTTTAATAAAGAATGAATCCAAATCTTCAAAATCAGGAGTTAAGGTTACTTCAACTTTGATCAATTCATCTCCAAAACCAATTGCTAGAATTTCATCTTTAGCAGAGCATTTTGGTACTGTTTCTCAACCTCCATACGATAAGGAAACAATTGCAATTCCAACTTTTGGATTTGATACTGGTGCTGATCCAGAACCAACTGAGAGTGAAAAGAACTCCCCATTGTTTGGTAAACACCCTATTAAATTATTAAGATATATTGCTAAATTAGCTAATACTGAAGTTGAGAGCATCATTCAAGTCGATTTAGATTTATTTGATACCCAAAAGGGTGTTATTGGAGGATTAGAAGATGATTTTATCTTTTTACCAAGGGTTGATGATAGAATTTGTTCTTATTCTGCTATTAATGCATTGATTGAGTATTCTAAGAAGGCTTATTCTTCCAAGACTTTTGCACAAGTGTTATTATATGATAATGAGGAAATCGGTTCATTAACTAGACAAGGTGCTAAATCTACATTAATCAATACTGTCACAGAAAGAATAATTCATAACAAATTTCCTTCTGCTGAAGTTGTTACTTCTTCAAGATTATCATTTGCTAATTCAATTATTTTATCAGCAGATGTAACACACTTAATGAATCCTGCTTATAAACAGGAATATTTGGCAAATCATTTTGCAGTTCCAAATAAAGGTATTAGTATCGCCTTAGATCCAAATGGTCATATGGCTACTGATAATGTTGGATTAGCTATTATTGAAACAATTGCTAAATTGAATGATGATGAGATTCAATATTTCCAAATTAAAAATAATGCCAGATCAGGTGGTACTATCGGTCCAACTATTGCTAGTGCAACCGGTGCTAGAACCATTGATTTAGGTATTGCGCAGTTGTCAATGCATAGTATAAGAGCATCTACCGGTTCTAAAGATGTTGGTCTAGCTGTTAAATTCTTCAAAGGATTTTTTAAGTATTGGAGAGAAGTTACTGATACCTTTAATGATCTTTGAGAAAATGGATTATTATTCAGATTTAAGAGTATGCTATACAGCAGGCTAGCCTCACAAACATTATACTGTTCAAAATATCTAACTTTGATTATCGAATTTTTTTAAAAGAATTGACGTTAATATACAAAACATAATACACATTAGAATTCTTCCAATAGCATTACGAAGCTTCTTAACCACTGACCTAAGATTTTTAATTTACATGCTACTATTTTTTACTCGCTTCTGGGATAAAAAAAAATAGTGAAGGATGCGAGGTTCGAACTCGCGCGGACACCGTCCAGTAGATCTTAAGTCTACCGCCTTAGACCACTCGGCCAACCCTCCAATTTAACATCTTAAGAATTTTGCAGTCATATAGATTTTCTATCATCCACAAAATACTTTTTATTACTTAAGAATCAAGGTCCATCTAACTATTATAGCTATTAAGTTTTTAATACTTAATTCTTAATAGTTAGATTTTGGATATTATGCAATTCAATCTTTCTTTTAATTCAATTCTAATCATTCTTTTACTTCTTTTTTCTTCTTTTATTTCTTTTCTTATGCTTCTTTTTCTATAATTTCAAGGTGTTTTTTATTCTATAGGTTAGTTATCTGCTTTAATGCCAAATGAGTACTATGAATGATGTTAATTAGATTATCGAACTATGTTTATACTTGGTTTTTAAAATAGTATTATATTCTTTGAGGTCTTTTAACAATATAATCATCCATTAACAAGATGGTGACATTACTCTTAATCCCTATATACTTTCATCTTAATATATACTCTTTACAATATTAAAAAAAAAAAACGCGACAGACCGCGATGTCTTAAAACTACGCCCATCTGCTCATCAATGGTGGTATTATATCTTATTATACAGAGGATTGGCTTCGTTTAGAAGTCAATTTCATTTCAATAGCTTTCTTTTTGGTCAATATTTCGTGGTTTTATCCCTATTTTCTTTTTTGCTTGTCTTTTTAGGGGATAAAAAATTTTATATGTTATTTTAGTGGTTTACCAGTGGATCTAAGAAGAATGAAATTTCATATCATGTGTATTGCTTAAGGTTCTAGTGGGATACCCATTTAGTATTATACAAAATCATTAACTTTCACCCTCTATAAAATGGTTTCCATTTTCTATTCAATTCCCATATTATTTCCTACAGAAAGGAAAAACTTATTCTAATTCCGGTTCAATTCCGACTTTCAAAAGATTAAATAAGACATCTAAAGATTAAAATACTTAAGAAGGTGTTTTTAATAGAAATATAAAAATTTCTACATGGAGAAAGAGAGGGAGAGGAGAATAAGAAAATATTTATTCCACAATTCTTATTCATGATATTTACTAAAATATGTTCCTTTATTACTTTATTTTAGACTTACTTACATTTTATATACTATTTTCACCTGGATATATACTCGTTATTTATTGAAAAAAAAAGAAAGGAGCAGGGTAACAACCTTGTTCTGAACAACTGCTCCCAAACGTTATTCTCTGCACTAAATCTAATTGTATCTGGTTAAGAATCATGTTGTAGAGGACTACTTTAGTCATCAATGGTTATCACTGTGAATATCAATAGTAGCAGGAGCAATAAATAGTTCCCATATTAGTTTTTTTGTTGTTTACGCTACCGACAAAAAGCACACCACATTATTATATCAAGTTTTCTAAACGAATTGAAAACCAACAGATAGCAACGCAAAAAACTAGCGTGATTATTCTATAGTAGCTATCTATATAAATAAACGGTACTATACCGATCTCTCAACTTTGTTAATTACACATACTCGATAAGCAGCTAATATATACGCTAAATCAATCAGAAAATATTCAAATTTATACAGCCCTTCTTTCTTCTGCACTGTTCTTTCTTTTTTTTTTTTTGCCACCAAAAAGTTTTCAAGAATTGATAAACAGTCATCACCTATTTGTAAATATAACATATAGAAATCAACTAACTCACCATTCATTCTTTTTAATCAGAACATAGTATGATGTTCAGATTAACACAGTCCACATTAAAGGCTAGACTAGCAAACCAAGTAGCATCTACTGCCAGAAACTCGATCAACAACACTGTTAGATTGAATCCTGTTAACTTGGAAAGATCCAATTCAACTGATGCTTCTTCTCAGAACTCTGCTACTGCCAACTCTAGCTCAAATTCTTTTAATGAAGTGATCCAGAATGTTGCTAGATTTAAAGAAAGTGTAAATGCATCCAACAACAACAACAACCAAAGAAATGATTATGATAATAATAATTACAACAGAAATGACAATGATAATAATAATAGAAACGGACGTTACAATAAGAATGGTAAGAGCAGATCAAAAGGTCAAAACTATAACAATAGATCCAAGAATGATAGCAATAGAAGTTACAATTACAGCAGAAATGACGAAACCCAACTGAACTCTGAGTCACCTTGGTATAATCAACTGGTGCAATTAGATAATTTAACAACTGTTAAAAATAAAGATGTAAGCTTCAATATGAATAATGCCTCTTTATGGGATTCATTAACTAAAGCTATGGCTCTTTATAATGAATTAAAATTAGTACCTGACTATGAAGTAAATCTAACTTCCAAGTTAATTAATCTTCTACATATTTCTTTAAGAAAACTAAGAGTTCAATCTGTCAAATTAAATTCAAAGCCTGATAATGATTCTCAATCTTTCCATCTAAGAATGAAAAAATATATTTATGATTCATTAAGAGAAATTGCAAATGATGTCTTGGAAGAAAAAGTCTCAATTAATGTATATGGTGCCAGTCATTTAATTTATGCATTTAAAGAATTATTAGCTGGCGAAGAAGCTTTAAATATTTGGTCTTCAGCCGTTAAGAAGGAATCCTTAGTCAAAACATTCATGAATCCAAAAGCTATTGGTTCAATATTACCAATATTAGCTAAATCAAATATTCCATATACTGATTTGACTAGATTATTTGAACAATCTAAAAATTTACAAAGATCCTCCGATAAGTTTGTTTCACCTCCTTTATTAGCTGGTATGATTGTTGCTTCAATTGAAACTAATCATAATAATGAAGCTTTAAGTCTATTTAGTGAGTTATGCGATAATCCTGCCGCTGTTACTTCTCAATATGCTATTGAATCTCATTTAGCATTTATTGGTAATTCTCAAAATATTGAAATTGCAAAATTATTTTTCGATAGATGTGTCAATAGACAAACCCCATATAGTTTAATTTTACAAGTTAACGTTGCAAAGAAATATCTGTCAAGCATATGGGAAAAAACTGGTGATTTCCAAGAGGTTGAAAACGAATGGAAAAGAACTTTAGAATATTTTGGCCGTAATATTGATCATGGTGTTGTGTCTTCTTTAAATACTACTTTCTTTGATATCTTTTTCAATAATTATCAAATTGAAAAGAAAGCTGAAGGTATGATTGAATTGAAAAAAATTATTGCTACTTATAATACTATCAAACCAATCGATGAACCATTCTTCAATATCTTAATTACAAAATCAAGAGTTTGGGAAGAAAAATCTGTTATTGATGGATTTATGAATGCATTTGAAATTTATCATGTTCCAAAGGGTAATGTTCCAAGAAGATGTTATTTAAAGGCCCTTGGTTCTGTTAATTGTACATCTCAAGATATTATTGATGCATGGATTGATCTTGTTACATTTAATGATGCATCAGGCCATAAATATTTAGCCTTAGCAGACTGGTCAGCCATCAGAGATGCAACTCTAGTCTCCAAGGACACTTCAAGACAATTATTATTTGCTCAAATTTTTAAAGTTTACGGTAAATATGTTAAAGATGAAAGACAAACTTCTCAATTACAAAGTTTGTTGAATGCTCTTGGTAAACCTGAATTATTAAATGATTTAAACTCAGTTGAAGCTTCCAATATTCCAACTCCAGAGCTAACGAGTTTGACTCCTTATTATGAAAGATGTTAGACATCTATTTTTTTATGTTTATGATTTATTACTTGTATATAGAAAAAAGAATATAGATCTTGTATCATTCTGGGAATCCATCTTTGACGCAATGATAGGCGTTAGTAATAGTAGCAGTACTACACTTTAATGTTGTAAATGAATATTCAATGTTATAATTTGTATTCATATTTGAACTATACGACAATATGAAATATTAACTAATATATAAATATTAGAATATGTATAATATAGTGATACTTATACTATAATTAATGAATGTCCCATGATTCTTGCATAAGTATTATATAACTATACTATTATAGATGCACCAACAAAATTGAATAATTATAATATTGGATGTAATAAAAATGATTTTAATATCAATGTAGTAGTGGCCAAATGATACTTTAGCCAACATGACTTGATTGGACACTAGTAAAAGAGCGCTAGACTGACGATCAATGAAATTAAATTTTTAATATAGTTTAATGATAAATATTTATCTTTATTTCTGGACTTAGTTGGATCCATTCACCAAATTGGTCAAGTATGTTTCATATCTGTGGACATTATTTGCAATTTCTCTCCAAATATTCTGTCTCAATAGGTCAATCGCAACTTCATAGCCTTTCTCAATTGATGAATTTCTTAAAATCACAATATTATCAATTATACAAGTTAGTGAAGCACTTTGCAGTAGCTTTTTTCTAAGTAAACATTTCTTTCTATATTTTTGATCTTCAAACATGATTGAAGCTTGATTTCATCTAATAACAGTTTAGAATCCTGAAACGATAGATTCTTTGAACAAAACGAATATTCAATGATATCAATATAGACTATCTTTGAAATCAACTATATAATAACCAAATTCAAGTCTCTTTTAGTTGTTTAATCTTTACTCTTAGCCAGTTCATAGCATCTTCTTTACTCATTTCCTTAAATTTCCCATTATCCACCATTAATCTTATAGTTTGATTCTCATCACTTGAAGTATATGCCTGTACCCAAAACTCTTGCCCATCATTATCCAATGAGGCTAGTAATTGTTGTGTCTTACTTTCCTGTAGAAAATCAAGTATGTTCTGATACTGTTGTAAATCTGTCTCAGGGGTATCACTCATCAATCTTCACTATATCTACTAGTCCTATTAATACAATGGTAAATCTTTAGTGCTGTTCCAAATAATTGTCTTTTTTTTTT
>JAJMFI010000640.1:0-13372 GCA_030574595.1 Ruyongia chambardii
AAAAATTTCAATATATCGTTAATCCAAATTATTAATTTCTCAAATATTTGGTCGCTATCACTTAAATAAACATCATGCAAAAATTGGTAAAATTCATCTTGATGCTTGGTCAACACTTGCATAATCGAATCAACTATTTTACCAGTGTCGTTAACATAAATATCATTACTTAATGAATCAATAACAACAATTAAATCATCCATGAAATTTTCAAAATTCTTGAAGGCAACATCGACATGGGCATTTCTAAATAAGGTTACTAATGGTTGATAGAACATTGTTAAAAGATCTTTTAAGATTGAAATCAATTCTGGCTCAGACCAAAGTTGTTTCATAACTGATTTATCATGATTCTTGATATACAATTTGAATAATGTTTTCAAATTGGAATATAACTCTATTTTCTCATGTGTGATAATTTCTGTATTAGACTTGTCATTTTTCTTTAGCTTTTTGTATTCATTATAACTTTCGAATACTTGACCAACAATTTCATCATTAACCTTACTTATGTTATTTAGAGTAGGCGTGATTATTAAAGTCATACTTAGTTCTGCTTTCAATTCTTGTGACTCCTTTCTCAATGATTCTATTAATTCATGATCTCTACATTCAAAGATGAAATATTTGAATCTTTTAATTATAGAATCATATGATTTTTTCTGGTTTAGTATTTTGGTTTCTAATTCCAGAATAACTTTAGATTGAGATTTTATGTCATCACTTAGAATTCCAGAGAATAATGTTTGTAAAAGTGATTTACCTCCAAAAGGACTTGCCATTAATAGATCAAGCATACCTTTCATGATCATCATTGGGTTAGTGAATCTTAATATGTTAATCATTACTGAATATGGTAATAACTTATGGAACCTCTTGATATGGGAAAATGTTTCGAAGCCATCATCGTTACCTAAGCATGATTGATAGATGGTGGCAGCAACTTCAATTTTACACCATTCTATGAAATTTTTCAGCATTGGAGATAGTTTATCAATACTATCTTTTTCTTTAAATTCTTTGAAAATTTCTATGATACCATTATCACTATTAAGTAATGTTGATTTTAATGGTTTTGATAATTCCTTTAATTTTTTAATTTTTATATAGGCTTGATTTTGAAATTTGATTTGATTTGATAGTAACAATAGATCAAGATTTTCTCTTACCTTGATATCAGCCAATTCATCATTATTTAATTGAAGAATTTGACCCTTTATTAAAAATTCTTTAAATATATCACAATGTGCTATTTCAGGATCCTTTAATAGTTTACGAAGATAAGACCTTAATGAAACTCTTAATTTTTCTCTTGGTAATTTATTTTCAATCTGATCTGGAATGGTAAGTATAGAATTTACCTTAAGGTTTGAAGATGATTTTGAGCTTTTAGATGTGATACTATTATTGATAGAACTATCACTTCTTGTAAAATTTGAGACCGATAAAATTTTTGGAGTTTTTGGTATCCAAGAAGTAGATGATTTAAAGAAAATTGAGGAATTATTAACTTTTGAATTTGTTTTATCTTTATTTTTATTTTTAGTATTAATCTCTTCTTCAACAACTTTCAATTCATCAAATACATTATCAATACTTCTTTTTATCTGAATTTTTTCAAGTTTAATTTCTTCCTCTTCTTCAGGAATTTTTTGAATATCCTGGTCATCTTCATCCTCATCATCATCATCATCATCATCATCATAATCACCATCATTACAATCAATACGATCGGTAGTCTTTTGAGCTTTATCATTTGTATCAAAGTTATTTACATTGCTTTCTAATTTAATTTTTGACGGTAGTTTAGGGATATGTTTACCAGGGTATCTTTTCTTTAATTTATGATGTAAATCTTTAAAATCTTTATATCTTCTACCGACATAGATATCATTATCTTTATTGATATCAGATCTTGTCTTTATGATAAATTGAAAGAATTCTTCATAATTTTTACCCATTGTTGCCAATTGATTCCAAAAGTTTTTCGTTTCTCTTCTTTCTATACGCACACCAGCAACATTGATACAATAACTATTTACGTAATGACCATAAGAGATATGATTTTGAAGAGTTTCATTAGTAGGTAATAATAATTTATCAATCTTTTTATCAGATAAATTATTTTCACCAATTTCTAATTTATCATGTTCATAATATTTAATTTCATTAGTAGTACCAATTCCAGAGTTATAAAAGGTTAAGATCAATTTTGTTAATTTATTACCAAGTTTTTTTCTCTTAGTTGCTTCATCTCTATCAATTGTTTCACTAACGTTTAAAGATAAGAAATGTTCATAAAATACTTGAACCTTTTTAATCCAAAATTCATCACTTGTTTGATCATCATTAGTAGTTAAAAAGGGAATTTTAATAACAAACTTTGTAAAGAAATATTTTAATAAAGGAAAATTCTCTAAATGATCAAGAGTATCTCTTGTAGTATATTCTAAGGTCTCAATATCAAATTCATTAGGATCATCATCAATAAAAGGATAACCAAATTTTCTCAATGCCATTTCATCATTGAAATTCTCCATTTCTCTTTCCAATTGCATACGAAGCAACTCTCTTTTCAAAAAGTGTTCTTCTGATGGAGTTAGTTCAATCATTCTCCAAGTAATCTAGTTAAATAAAAGGATTATGATCACAGTGTTTGTTTGTAAGAACTTGATGGTAAATATCGGTCCTATTAATACTGCTACTATATTTAACTTGTTTGTTTTTGGTAGTTGGATTTTTTTTTTTTTTTTTTTTTTTTCCAATTTTACTCATACTACTAACTAGTAATACGTACTTACTTATTTATTACTTGTGACTTACTAACAACTAGTATGAAATGAAGAGCAAGTACGTAATTAAGAGGAAGAACTAAATAAAAAAATACGATAAAAATGAGTTCTTCATAGTTAGATTGAATACCCAATCATATATATATAATAAGTAACATGTATGAATAATTATTATATAAACGTTTTGGAATAATTTTAATTAAAAGCCTCATCTCAATATCTAAACATGATTATAGGACCCTTGTTGTGAACCTGAACCTTAAGTATATAACAATTGTTGAATCTTCTTATACTTATATTTTTTAATCATTACCCTCGAATGCTTAAATTCTTCAAATTTTGTTAATTTACATTATTTAGTTATTTTAAGTCTCCTGTTTGTTTGGCTAACGTACGTACGCACACACACACACACCCCCTATTTGATTAAGTATGTAAATCTGAGGAATTCATATTGGTCTCCTTTGAAGTAATTTCTATCCTCTGTAATTTCCCACTCTTTAGTATACAATCTCTAAAAACCCTTTTAAATGGTTCACAATTATACTTATAATTTAAATCATCAAATGAACAATTGAATTGTGATAATGATTTTAAAGTGCAAGAAGATTTGTTCGTCCTAGAATAATATTCCAGCAAATCATCACTGTGTAATATTGGTGTTGGAGGTGCCATAGTTGTATTGTAATTATTATGATAGAAAGTATTTATAATGATGATAATTACAACTTTAACAGCATTATATATAAAGGTTTATAATAATAAGTAGTATGTAGTAGTAGAAGTAAGTAGTAGTAAAAGTAGTACTGTAAATATTCGGTAATTTTTGTTAAGAGGTAATTTTTTTTTTCCTTTCTCCTTCAACTTAAAAAGAGTAATCAATGAATATTAAATAATACTAAGAAACAAGAAATACTAAGAAATTATTTGCAATTGTTACTACTATGCCTTTGAGTATTTTAATATGACTATAAAAGTATATATAAGTATATAAAAGTATATATAATATCAAAGGATCCTACAAGACACACACAAAATTAAAAAAAAAAAAAACGAAACACACACACACACATACATACATACAGTCAAAATGACAATATAAACAAAAAGTCAGAAGAAGAAAAATCAATCATATATACAATATTATTATTCACATAAACTAGTCCATACATAATTTGGTACTAGTATCAATTGAGAGGATTCGAAATAAAATCAAAAAATTTGAAATAAACTTAAAATTAAAATTAAAATTCGTATCATAGTTTAATCCTTAAAAAAAAAAAACACAAAAAAATTCATACCTCATCTATTTCGATGTATTATTAGAAAAGTATGGTTTCAACCAATGTACCATTCTATCTTTAGCATTTGTAATATTATCAAGTGCAGGTCTAACATCTAAAAAGAAAGTTGGCATACCATGTATATCATCCGGACCTCCATAATAATCAATTACATATCTAACTTTAGACCATTGAGTACCATCTACATTTGGTCTTAATACATACCAATCATGTCTATCAAAAGGTGGCTCAGGATTGAATGATTCTGGAAATACTTTAGATAATTGTAGATATAATTTGGCCCTTGGTGATAAATCATCTGGTCTACCAGTAAATTGTGCTAATCTTGGTTGTTTATTAGATGCTTCAATATATGGCTTTTCCCATTCTAAAATTTCTTGCCATGCTCCTTCATTTAAAAAATTATGAACATCTACCATTGATTCTACAGCATCTTCAGGAATATCTTCAGCTTTACCCTTTCTCATCATTGCATTGAACATTTGTTGTGGTGATGGATATTCCCAAACTCCTTCACTTTCATCATCTCCTCTTGGAATTGTTGAAAGAGTACGTTCTGTTGGTAAGTCTAATTTTTGACCTGCAAGTTTTTGATCTGAAATATATGTGGGCATATTATTTAAAGGATTGAGATCATTACTACTACCATTGATTATTGAATCAGAGTTATCCTTCTTCATTGGACAAACTGGGGGAAGATCCTTTGTAATTGGTGATGATTTGGATTTTATTGGACACACAGCTGTTGAAGCTGAGTTACTAACCCTTGTATGATTAACAGGACATTTTGACTATATTGAATTGTAAATCTTTGAGTTAGTAATGGTAAACTTTGAGATAAAATTATATTGATTTTGTTAATTCTATAATTTTATACAGTAAACAAGTATGGATTACTAATTACACATCAATTAAAGAGTTACACTGAGTTGAAAAAGAAAAGAAAATAGCTAAATGGGACTTACACTTTCACTAGATAATGTTTTGGAATTGGAAGAAGAGGAACTATCAGCCCAAAACCAACCCATAGTGTCAAAGAATCTAATTAGATCTCTAAGAATATTATTTGGTGATTTACTTTAATCTACTTAAAATTCTCTTTTTGCTTAAAAAAGATTTAAGAAGGAAAAAAAAAAAAAAAAAAAAAAAAAAAAAAGATACATATAAGATTACATAACTGATTACCAATTAATTTTCAAAAATATTGATTAGTCAGTAATTATATAATCAACTATTGTAAGTGAATTTTTTTTTTTTTTTAAAATATTTCAAGTAATAATCTCGACAACTTTCTGCATATATAATCAAAAATTTTCATACTAGATACTATATTGTGCGTTTAAACTTCATATAGTTGTATTAAATCTTGTGTATTTTGGTGTTTCATTGACAATGCTAACTACATACAGATTAATCAATTGCTCAAAGCAAAGTATAATTGTCCAAACGCAAAGGCTAAAAGCTACAAAGGTTACTACTCGACTCTTTTCAGTATCTGCCATTAAACAGAAGAATGATGATCATGATGATTCAATGATCTCTTTAATGACAGATATTGTTGATCAGAATAATGCTGCTCCTATAGAAAGCGTAGTGAAGCAATCTTCCAAAAAGTCAATAATCGATCGTAATAAAGATAAAACTGAACTCTTGAGTGGAAACAAAATTAACATGAAATTTAATGGAAACAATAATAATATAGAACAAACAATCAAAAATGTTGAATCATTAATAAAATCGAATGCAAACTCAAAGGAAATATTCAAAGCACTAATTGAAAACTTACAGCATACTACAAAAATACCTTCTCATCAAAAAGAAGGTCTTAGAAATCTATTTTTGGAACTATTATTCATTAGTATTAAGGAAGTTGGTGATTCTACCACTAGTTGGATCCCTGTTTCTCCAATCAATATTTTAGAACGTTCCATAGACTTACAATTGGTTAACTCAAGATTATACATTGAATATTGTAAATATCTTTTGAACATTAGCGATTATGGTGAAATTTTACAATGTTGGATTAAATATCTATCCAACATACAGAACCCAAAATCAGAAATGGCAACAATGGCATTTATCGCTTTTTTAGAAATATCAAAGGCCTCAGATTCAATTCCAAGTGAGCAGAATATATTAGATCTTCTGAAAGTTGACTACATACCAACCTCTCAAACAATATCAGGTCATTTAAGATATCTACACGTCAAACCTCAAAAGGCGAAGGAATACATAAAACTTATTGAAGAATTTTATATCAAAACGATAGGTATCGATGCTAAATTGATTTCCGAAAAGATTAAACGTATGTCTTCATTTGGATATCCTGGCTTATTAACAGACTATTACAAGCAGATTGCTGAAATCTCAAAAAAATTCGAAAAGAAGTTAAATGCTGAAGTATACTTTTCTTTTATGAGCGGATTCTATGGGTTACCAGATTATAAAGGCGTTCTAACATTTTGGGATAAAATGATAACTGATGGAATTCAACCAAATCAAGATTGTTGGTCGATTCTATTGAAAAGTGTATCCAAAATCAAAAACAAAGACTCATTAGCACAAGTCAAGGCCATCTATGATAGGATTGATTCACCAGGTCTAGGAATTAAAGGCTGTATGGCTGACATTTATATCGAATCTGGTAAGAATGATGATGCCATTGCCATCATTCAATCTTTAAATCAACATTCACCTTATGTTCAACAAATAAAAATCAGATTCTACTCTAAATTTGGATTTCTTCCAGAGGCTTTAGAATCTTTAAAGTCATTAACAGATAATAATGATGTGGTTCTACCAGAAACATATATCGCTATCATTAGAGGTCTCTACCATAATAAACAATATGAAGAAGCTCAGTCATTAATAAAAACTATTGAAAATAATGGAAACACACTAACTGTCGAAGAACTAGCATTGAGTTATGCCATTGATTATAATTATATGCTATCAAAAGGTTTGGAACCAACTGATTCATTTGAGGAGAAACTATTCAATGGCCTTGTAAAGTTTGGTTATAGTAAGAGTTATCTAGAAAGTGGTATTAGAAAAATAATTATATGTTTTGGAGCTGAAAGGTCGTTTAATAGCGTTCGTCATTACCTTTTTACTAAACTGTTGAAGTTGAATCTTGTTAAAAACTCTGTTTTATCAGCAATGGTTGATGCGGATTTCAATAATGGATATTACAGAGATGTTGAAAATGTTATAAATCAAGCAGTGTCTCATGGAATTTTACCAAATCAGTATACTATTGGTTTATTGTTAATTTCACAGGCTGAGTCCAAAAACCATATATCAAAGGATTTTTATAAAAAGATCGAAGATAAACGAATCTTATCATCATCTGGATCAAGAGTTTGCCAATCTTTGATCAATTGTGCCATTCGAACAAATGATTATGAACTTTTCAATTTGTTAACCAAGGATATGATTGACTACAAAGTCCGTTCCAATAACAGTATCAAAAAAAATATCATGAAATATCTAGAAAGTCATGACGAAGAATCCGGTGTTATTCAAAATAGAAAATCATTACTGGAATATTTATCTGTTGCTAGCAGGGTTCCATCTTCATCTCCACTTAAACATAAGGTTAATGCTAATTAGTATTTAAAGGTTAGACTTGAAACTCTTGTAAATATATCACAATTTATGAACTACTAGTATGTCATGTGCTAATGTATTGACCATTAGCAATATATTGTAGAATAAGTAATAATGTTTAGTGGGATCATAATATAGTTTACATAACTTAATCAAAATATGACCATTGTAATGACTAGTGTAAACAATGTATTAATGCATATTATCATATTTTACCAAGAATCTTGCAGAGCATGATGCTCTACTGATTGTTAATATTTCACTTATAAATATATTCAATATTTAACTAATGTTAACATTATATAATAGTAGAAGTATATATAACTCGTACAGCAATAGTAGAGCTAGCTACAATTATAAATATTACTGCAGATGCTTGATCTAAATCAGTTAGGCAAACTATATAAATATTGATTATAAAATGATACTCTTCAGTTGCATTAGCCGTCCTCTCTTCTGGTAATACAAATATCATGATCTGTCACGTAGAAGATAATATATTACTACTTAGGTACAATACACGCTTTTTACCATGAGCTATATACGTTTAATCTTTCGATAAAAACTTAATTTGAATGCTACTTAGTACTTACTGAATATAGGGGAAGCATTGTGTATAATGGTATTCAGCTAAAAGGCGTATACTAGTTATCTTCTTTTAAAGGAAATTAAGGTAACGCACTATTACTATCAAGCTGCGGTCATTTGCTACTAATATTTCACCCTTTGATCAAACTTTGAGTGTAAATCGCAATAAAATGTGATATTACAGAATTACTTATTCCAAGTCATTTATCAATCAATAATATACTATCATATGATTGATCTTGCCAGCTAATAATCTGTAATATTGTCAATTAATAGCTAATCTAATAAAAGGAAAAAAAGACTCTGAATAAAATATCCCAACACGTCACCTCGGCCGAATTTCTTGCTTATCAGGGCAAAATAATCACTCTTCAAGTCTTATCACAAGAATCGCATTTAATATAACATCGTTTGAAGTATTTAATTGATTACAATAAGAATTTATATATATATATTGTTGCTTCAATCCTCTTGGATGGTCCTTTATACTCATATGTACTACTTGATCAATTTTCTTCTCCTCAAATATACATATTATACTCATATATCATGTCTGCTGCTACCGAAGACAAATTGGATTACCAAGTTGATGAAGGCTCAACCTCTGAAAAATATGAAGGTGAAGCTACAGTCTTGGTCAATGAGAGAAGAATGTTCTTAAAAGTTGATTTCTGGGTTTTATCTATAATGGTAGTCACTTATTCCTTGCAATTCATGGATAAGTTAGCTCTATCTGCTGGTGCAGTTTTTAGTTTAAAGACCGATTTGAAATTGGTTGGTACTCAATATTCATGGACTTCATCTGTATTTTACTTTGGTTATTTATTGGGAAATTTCATCGTTGCTAGATTGGTTCAAACTGTTCCAATCGGTAAAATGATTTCTATTGCTTTATGCTTATGGGGTATCATATTAGCAGCATCTGCTGCGTGTCAGACATATGGCCAATTAATTGCTTGTCGTTTCTTGTTAGGTTTATTTGAATCTGCTGTATCTCCATGTTTTGTGTTCATGACAAGTATGTGGTGGAAAAGAGAACAGCAACCTTCTAGAACCGGTATTTGGTTTGCAGGTAATGACATTGGTGGTATCATCAGTTCGTTTGCCGCATTTGGTTTAGGTCACATTACTGGTGGTAACTTAAACCCTTGGAGATACATTTTCATTTTATATGGTGGACTTGCCTTCTTATGGAGTTTCTACGTCTTCGTCTTCCTACCAGATTCTCCACAAAAAGCTAGGTTTTTGAATAAAGATGAAAAGCAATACTATAGCGAGAATATTATTCAATCTTATATTTCACCAAAATGGGATTGGAACGAGGCAATGAGCCTTTCAAAAGATTTACACTTTTGGTTTTTATTATCTTCCACTGCAGTTGCCATCTTATCAAATTCTGGTATGCTAAGTTATGGTTTTATTGTCTTGGATTCCTTTGGTTTCACTTCAATCCAATCGTGTCTAGTGAACTTACCTGCTTCTGTTATTTCTGGGTTATGTATATTTGGTACTGGTCAGATTAGTTCCCGCTGGAAAAATCAAAGATGTAATATGATCATTGTTTCTTGCTTGTTATCTGTTATTGGTGGTGCATTACTGTACGCTGGTGAAAGAAAAGGTGTTAAACTTACTGGCTTCTACTTTGTATCTGCCCAACCTGCTGTATTTCCTCTATGTTTATCAATGGCTGCTTCAAACTTCATTGGTACTACCAGAAGATCAATCGTTAATAGTTCTATTTTTATTATTTACTGTGCTTGTAACATTGGTGGTCCGCAATTATTCAGATCAGGAGATGCACCAAAGTACACTTATGCTTTTAGATCATGGATTATTTGTTATGCTATCGGTATCTTAATAGCTATTGCTATCATAGTTCATAGTGTCATGATGAACAGAAAACAAGAAGCTAAAGATCAATCAGTTTTTGTAGAAGGCTCGCATGAAACTTGTGATCCAACTTTCAGATACATGTACTAATTTGCTATAATCATCTGATACAACTTGTTCACAGCTTAAATCTAATTCAAAGCGTTCTTTTATTTATTAATCAATAAATATCCAATCATTTACTATATCTAATTCACACTAAGTATACATATATATATATATATATATATGCTCATTTGTAATAATCCATATTAACTAAAGTATCATATGCAAATATATTCTTAAGGCTGTTGAATAGCTAGCGAAGTCGAATTCAAGTGCGAGAAATGGCATATTGATACTATGCTATATCATATCCAAAGAATATATATATAATGAACTAAGATCATATTATATTTGAGATATATATGTCCATATTTTTGGTTCCCTTTCACTTATGAGTCATTAAAGTACTGTTGTTGCTGTTGAGCACTAAAGAAAAAATCTAGAAACTCTACCCAGCCAGTGTCATCTAACAGTTGATCGACATTTGAATCCAGCAAATGTTTATTAGAAGAGATCTCAATCTCTTCATTTAGTGAAGAATAATCAGGTAAAGTTGACACATCTACTGGGCTTGAAGATTTACCAAATCTAAAGTATTGAGGTTTATTCGCTGTTGGACAAATATTGTTGAGACCAGCTCTTGAATTGAAGGGGTTTGCAATTTCTAATTCACGTAAAAACTCCCTCAGTGAAATGTCTTCAATCGTACCAGTTCCCTTCTGTTTCAACCTGACATTGGATACAAGATAAGTCAGTTTTTCAACAACTGCTAATCCAACCTTAGCAGTAAAGAATGACATTCTAAGACTTTTAACCGTTGGAATCGCTTTTTTAACACTTTCTAGTTTAAGTTCATCTTCATCACTTTGGAACATCAATAAATCCAATAATACAAAAAGGCAAGCATAAATTAAATGTTGAACCACGATCCAATATCTATTATAAAACAATGGAATGTTACTATTCGTACTATGAGATAATAATTCCATGGCAAGTTTTAGACAGTCCCTTCTATAATCTTCGACCCATCTCTCAACACCAATGATTGATAATAATCTAACACCCATATCCAAACTCTCACGAGTAATTGATGAAATCAATAGGTATCTAGCGTATTGAGATATACTTTGTTCTTGCTCATGATAATTTGCAGGCCCAAAGTATATACTCAATTTTTCTTTGAGACTGTTCATTTTATGCCATGATCTTGTGAGAAGCTCTTCGGTAAGGGTCCCTTCAAAGCTTTCATGCTTAATTTGTGCCATTTCAGACATAAGGATATGATAAGCAATTCCTGATATTTCATCATTTTTACAACCTTCTTCTAAATTAGTATCTGTTCCTGTTCTTGGAGATATTCCTAACAATTGATCAGTAGTTAATAATGAAGGAAAGGGTGTTGTTGTACTTTCAATTAGTCTTTTTGGATAGTTACTTAATGAATCAACGATAAACACTGTATACCAAACTCTTTTAGAAATTTCTTTTTGAAAATTCACACCAGAATTTAAATCATCTTCGATATTATCTAGCTTTAATGATCTTGCAGTATCAATAGCGATTCTCAAAAGACTTTTATTCAATTGGAAGCTACCTAGTGCATTAAAACACATAGTCATCACTGAATCAATTTGAATGGTACGGATATCAGGATTTTCTAAACTTCCTGCTCTAATAAGACAGTCTAATGAAGATCGGAACAGAATTCTGGGAAATTCATTGATTTCACTATCAGTATATGGTAATTGAGAATTTAAGCTGCTGCCTCCAAAATAGATACCCGTACAAAGTATGGCGTAAAATAAGGACATCCAATAATAATAATCACTAGATGATTCAGCTTTCAAGTCGTTATCCTTGAAGTAAAGAAGATAGTTCACATCAGTTATCATTTGTGTAGTCCAAAAAGTATTATGATCTTCCATAAATAGCCTTGGAATGATTCCATGGTGTAAAAAAGTTGTGTAATGGCAGGTATAATTGCAAATGATTTGTGACGATTCCATACTAAGTTTTGAAACCAGGTTCTCTAACAAGATATGAGACGCATCTCTATTTTTATTCAAAGAAGTTGATAACTCATCCACGGAGATCAAACCATCAATATGCGTGGCACCAAATGTTAATGATCTTAATGAATATAAGTATTGTTCTATATTTGCACTCCTGAAAAAAGGAGTTTCATTTGACTTTGATTCCTTAGTAATAAGATTTAAATTATTTCTCTCTCCTTCTGGAAACTCTGACCTTGCTTTATAATTGAACTTAGACATCCATGATGTGGGAAGTTGTGGATTCCTTATATGTTTTCGTCTATGCAATGGGGCTAACCCATTATCTGGCAACGTCGTTAGACGTCGACATTCATGAGGCACTTTTCTTCTAATGCAGTTGTTACATGGTACTTTCTTATCACATTTAACCTTCCGTCTCGTACATTGCATACAGACCAACGTCTGGCGCTTGCTAGGCGTATCCATGCTTCGTGATAATTTATGCACTATTTTTTACTTTTAATGGAGATTGTTGATATTGAATGGAACTTTTTTTTTTTTTTTTTCTCAAAAAAAAAATTAAGTAATGATAATTATTACTACGTACTATTAATAATTACGTTGTCGTATAGACAATGGTGAGATCTTCAGATGCTATACTTTTTGTATTCTGTATTTTATATTATGAACTTTGTTACTTCTTTAGTTTCAAAGTTTCAAATTGTATCACTCAAATTCAAGAACAATCAAAACAATAATAAACTTGAGCTACTATAGTTTTTTTTTTTGTATTATGAGTAAAAGAATAAACGTTTGATTGAATAATCAACAAGCAAAATTAACCAACTAAACACTGCTATACTACTTATAAATAAGGGTCAAAGTATGGACCCCATTCTGACTTCCAAGTAGATTTAGTCTCTTCATCGACCCATGCTGCATCAATACCATTGAAGCAAAAGTTTTTCAAATCAGATATAGTACAATCAAAACACTCGACCATCATCATCCATGTTCTTGTTGGATCTATGTTATGTAAAGTTGGATCATCAGTATTAGGATGAACTTTAAGTCCACTCGCCACCATTTTTCTAATTGGATGCTTCGTAGCCCATTCTTCTGGTTTAAGAGTTCTTAAATAGTAAGAATT
>JAJMFI010000641.1:0-13317 GCA_030574595.1 Ruyongia chambardii
TGAAGGTTCTATACAGCCTAATAATACTTCAGGCGTAGTTCCAAATAATAAAGCAAGGCCATTGCCTCCTTTGCAAATTGTTCGCCCAACCACTGATAATAACGTTTCAATCTCACAATCACAAGAGTCTCAACAACAATCTGTATCTGACAGTTCTTCACAAAAATCACAACAACAATCTGCATCTGATTCTTCTCAAGCGCTTGAACAGAAGCAGCAGCAGCAACAACAACAGCAACAGCAACAAAACAATTCAATGCAGTCAGCTGAGGGACAAATGATGATTGCCAACCTTAACTCTATTGCTCGCGCTGAACCTGCTTTGAACACCCTAATGAAAATAGTTGCTACAGGTAAGGCATCACAAGATCAAATAAGAGAATTTCAAGTCTATATTCAAAGGGCTAAAACCATGGGCCCTAGTCCCTATTTCAAACAGCAATTGCTGCTGCAGCAACAACAGCAACAACAATTGCAACAAAATGGTAACATTGGATCGAAGAAACCATCGAAAATGCCAAAGACTACAAAATTACCAAAGGAACAAAAATCGAAAAAGATTAAACCACAAAAGGTTAAAAAGAAAAAGAAAGTTAAAATTCCAAAGAATAAACAACTAACTTCTTTCCAAGAGATGTATTTACATGATGCACAACTGGTATTTGAATTTGTTGAATCTGCTAATATTAGATACAAATTACCAAAAGATTGTATAATTGAAAAATTAGACAATGGTGATGTTCTTGTCTCCTTTTTAGTGATTCATAATAGAGATCAAATCAAGAAATGGAGGGATAAGATGTTAATCAAAAAAGAAAAAGAGGCAGCTCTTCTTAAGAAGAAAGAAGAGGAGGAGGCCTTAATAAAGAAAAAAGAAGAAGAAGCTTTATTGAAGAAAGAAGAGGAAGAAAATAAAAAGAAAATCGAAGAGATGAACAAAATTTCCAAAGAACAAGATATGACTATAACACCAACTACCGTCAAATCAATCCCAAAAAAACCTGAACCGAGGGTTACAAGAAGAACTAGAGCAAGAGCTTCCTCTAAGCTATCAACTGAAGCAATTCCAAATAGTAATATTCCTCCTCCTCCTTCTCTTTCTCCTACTCCTATCAAAACCGATGAAACTAAAGCAGTTAAAGAAGTTGACGAAAGTACTGTACCTGAAGTGGAAATTAAAGAAGAGCTAGAGAAGGATAAAATAAAGAAACCAATTGAAAAGCCATTAGATGAAGAACCAATACCTTATTACACTGCATTTACGTTCAACATAAGTAATATTCCTGAAAGATTTATATCTTTATTCCTAAACAGTTTCCATGCACAAGATGAAGTACAAGAATATATGAAAAAAGTTTTAAAAGAAGGTATTAGAGTTCCAAAATATCACATTTGGTACTCAGTTGATGCATACGAAGATGAAGATTTGGCTGAAACGTTACGAGAGGCATCATATTTAATCGAAAATCCACCAAAGGGTAAATATAGAAAGAAAGCACTTGAAGAAAATGTAGCACTGGCTGCTGCTCAAGAAAGTGGTATTGTTGTTGGTGGTAGAGGTGGTAAAAAGTTTAATTCTTAGTTTATATTCATGATTCATGAAGATATATTTCATAAGCATTCTTCATGATTCTTAAGTTTCCAGTTATCTATTTTAATCTCTGTTTTAGTTTTAGCATTTTTACTTCACATATTGATATCAAATAGAAATAATTCCCCAAAGTCAAAGACATTAAATATATAATTTCTCAACAATTTTTATATAAGTAAGATATATTTATATATAAAGACACGCCTTTAAACAGATCATTTCCCCGAATCTGTTACCTTAACCCAAAATTCATTAATTTCATCATTCATATATAAATGTTGTAGATTATTTCAAAAATTTCAACTATTCTTTTCATAGTAATAGCTTTATATGCTAATATTATAAAATCTTACAATTGAACAATCTGAACGATAACCAGCCACTGGGCAGTAAGGACATTTAAAGCTAGAAGTTATATGTTTAGTCAATTTTAAGACACTATTTCTTGAAATAATGTGATGGCAACGTAATTTAGTGGCAGGATTGGCAAGAGTAGTTTCCTCTTTTGAAATTGGACAAATAAAAATTGGATGAAATTTTAATATATCAGGTAAATTAATTTCAATTGGTAATTCATTAGTAGTTGACCAATTAAAATTCTTACCAATATTATTAAATTTTCTAAATGTTGTTGTTGAAATAATTCCTGCTAATAAAATCATAAATAAGCTTGATTCTCTTTCAAATCCATTTATAAAATAAAAATCTTTAATAAATAATGATGATAATTCAGGTAGAGTTAATAATCTTGCTGGTTCACCAGAAATTTCAATGAATTTTTTAGAAGCATTTTCATCATCAGCTACTAAATAGTTCATCAATAATTTGGAAATATCAATTAATCTTTCATCAATAACAGTGATAGAATCAGGTTGATATTTCATAATCCCATTATTATCAATATCATTTATATTGGTTTTATTAGTAGTAGTATCAGTGTTATCAGTGTTATCAATTGTACTATCTGTAGGATTTGTAGAATTTGTAGGATTTGTAACATTTGTATTGATATTATTATTTAAAAATTTTGGGAAATTTGTTCTTGCATAATTTAATGATTTTAAAACTTCATTATTATTATGATATTCATAAAACTTACGCTTATGTAAATTATATTCCAAATCATTTAATCTTTGATCATTCATCTTTTGACACCATTTAATGACATCATCCAATTGAGAGTTTAATAGTTTATTATTGATATCTCTCATTTCTGAAAATAAATTATCACCAACGTTCAATTCAGGCATTCTATTAAGATGAAGACCTATTGCATGATCAATCTTTTCATAATCATCTTCCTCTTTTTGAAATTTGTTATAGTAAAATTCAGATAGATCAAAAGTATATAAATCAGTCAAAATATTTTTGTTAAATTTATTCATACTAGTATTTGTCTGTTTTAGACTCTTAATTGTTTGTTTTTCAAAATCATTGATATAGTCATTAATCTTTTTATTAGCATTGATTGGAATCAATGGTTTACGATCCTTACTTTGTACCTTTGTAAGATTTGCTCTTAAATCTTCAAGATTGAACAGTAAATCATTTGTTATTTCCAATTGATTCTTTAATAGTGGACCATTTTGTAAAGCTTCAAATTCAGCTTCAAACCTATCAAGAAGAACAGATGTCATTATAATTTTTAGTGACAAATAGTTATTATGAGTTTCACAACAGCAAAAAATTTATTTAGCTATCAGCACGACGATAAGGAAATACGATATATGATGTAAAACTTGATTCGTAAAAATTGATCAAAAACAAAAAGAAGCTAATATACTGGAATTTCCAAGATAAATGATAAATAATTAGCTAAAACTTTCAATTATGGTATATATAACCACTTATCATTAACAGTAGAGTACTATTAGACAATAATATAAGGAAACTTAAGCAAACTTGAACTCCTTGATGTGTCAATGGTTAACTTTACAACTTTTTTGAAAACCCGCAACACTTTATTGACACGTGAAATTTACAAAAAATTGAAAATTCTGTCATTAAATTTTTTTTTTTTTTGTTCTTAAAAATTTTTTGTGTTAAATTTTTTTTTTTTTTTTATATTTGATTTTTTTTTTTAAATTTTAAAGTGTTTTTATGATTTGTCTACTACTTGCCATCTTCTAAACATTGATTGATTAGCATTATAAATTTAGATTTAATCGATCTAATGAACTCTCATAACAGCATTAGTAATGCTGTTAATGCCAATTTCGGAGGATCTTTGAATATCAACAACAACAATAACTCAAACTATTCTGGTGGTGCTCTTAAGTTTTCTCAGCATAGCGGCAACAACAATAATTCTAGTAATAACATTAATAATAGACTACTATTAAATAATCAAAGACAAAACTCTTTAGGTTCTACAAATATTTTATCAAGATCAAATCAACAACCTCTTAGAAATAGTCAGACTGTTAATGTACAACCATCAGAAGCTCAAATTGCTAGAGCTAAATTAAACGCTCTGAAATGTTTTGAAGATGATAATGAGTTTTGTCCAATCTCTCCAATTTCCAATAATAAGAGTATCAATAATGGATTTACTGATGTATCATCCACTATGAATGGTTTAACACTATCAAGCAATATCTTTAACAATAGTTATAATTCTCATCATTTATACCCAAATATATCCTCTCCTGTTTATAATACTCCTACAAAACTATACACTCAACAACATCATTTAAACAGAAACAACAACAACAACAGTAATAATAATAACAATAATAATAATAATATTGGCTCAAGCAATGGTAATAGTGGTAGTAATATTAGTAATAACAATAGCAATGGAAATAACAGTAATAATGGTAGCAACCAATTTAATCAACTTGGTATGAATAATAACATATATATGTCACCATCTCATAAGAATACAATTATCACTTCTCCACCATCAAATAATCGTTCATTTAGTCCTGCTGAAGGTTATAGAAGAATGGAATATGGTAATAATTATAACAACAACAATAAAAATAATAATAATAATAATTATCACCCTGCAAAGAAAAGTCTCCCAGTTCATTGGTAAGTTAATTTGGTATATGGTCTAAGAACTGTTCGTTTGTTTTGGTTTGATTTGATTTGTCTTTGTCCACAATTGTTTCACTTTCACGTTAAATGTTTTTATTTTTCTTGCTTGCCTTTGTCTATCATTAATACTTTATTGTATTAACCTTTGTTACTATTATCTACAACATCAAGATGAAATTATTCATCATCATCTATTTAATCATATATATCAATCACCAAGGAAGCGAAGCCAACCTACTCATGTATATATATTATTCATTTCATATTCATCAATGGCTCCTTCATATATTTCATTCCACAATTTATAGTCTCTTATTATCATCATTTGTTTTACTACTTTAATTTTTTTGTTTTTTGTCTCTGCAGTTAGGTTAACTAAAAGGTCTAAATTTCCCATAATATTTTAATCATGTCTTATTCATTTTATTGTCTTTCATATCAACTTTTAATGCTGCTCTACTTATAAATATATCAATTGATTTTTCTTTTTTTAGTTTTGATGATTCATGAATACCTTCTTTATGATGTTCCATTTAGATGAGTTATTATTCTCTACTTAATTTTATTTCATCCTCACGTTTTTTCACGAACTCATTTACTCATCGTCGTTATTTAGCATCATCTTTTTTGTCATTGTTTAATATTTATCAACTTTCATATAATCACTTTTAATTTATAAAATTTCTATTCTTTGTCTATTATTTACGTATTTTATTTATATTCGTTATTGAAACACTTTCTTGAAATATTTCTATCTTTAGATAAAAATTACTTCATGATTGAACTTAATAAATAATATATATTGATCTGTTAATCTATAAATAATGATAGTGATAGTGAGATACCTTATAATGGATGCAAGTCACTAATGACAATTATGAATTCAAAAAAGGTAATATGGTTAGTGGTATTAACAGTAACAAAACGAACAGAATGATTATATCATACAATTATTGATCAACTCTTTTGGTCCATTGTAAAATTGTTTCATCAAACATTGGTCTTGAAGTATAACTATCAGCCATACTCATTAATTCAACATCAGTTAATTCTGATTTCATCTTCCCTTTAAAGCTAGAATATCCCATAATACAACCTTTATTAACAATTTCTAAATGATGACACCAATTTAATGAAATATTTGAATGAAATCTCCAATATAATTGTAATATTACTAATTTCATTTCACTTATAGCAATATTCATACCAAGACACATTCTATTACCTTGACCAAATGCAAATATCATTGATTTCATTAATTTAATTCTTTTATCAAATGATTCATTAGTTTCATTATTTGAATGATCTTGTAACCAACGTTCAGGGATAAATTGATCAGGATCAGGGAAATAAATTGGATCTCTATGAATAGACCATGGCTGAACCGATACAATGGTCCCCTTTGGTAAATTAATTGATGATCCATTACTTAAAGTAATTGAATAATCATTTTCCTTATCAATCAATCTTGGTTCTGAACCAGGAATGGCACTATGAATACGAATTAATTCAGTAATTACAGCATCTAAATATGGTAATTTATCAACTTGAGATAGATCTAAATTATTCAATGGAATTTTTCCAAATTTTGAAACTGCTTCCTCATAAATCTTATCTTGAATATATTTATTATTAGGTCTTGATAATTCCCAAGTACAATATGCTAATGAGGTACCAGTTGTTTCATGACCAGCAGCTGTATGATCAAATAATTCAGATCCAATTATATATTTACCAACACCTTGTGTATATAATGAATATAATAAGGATGATTTATCCTCCTCTGAACTTGGACCATTTAAATCCATATCATTATATGCTTCTAAGAATTTAGATTTAACCCAATCTCTACATGCACCAGAATCATTTTTAATCTCTTTTGTAGCGGCCCAATCCCAAAATTTTGGTAATAAAGTTGTATAGAACCACATTGCAGATGATGCTCTAAAACATTTAATTATTTCACGTTCCTTTATATCAAGAATTAAATTAGTTGCAAATTTTGGACCAAATTCATAATAGGTAACAACATCCATTGCTAAAGAATTAAATAATTCATATACATCCATATCCTTATTAAACCCAACATAATTTCCAATATATTTTAAAACATTATTAACTTTCTCATTGATATGATTTTGTGAATCTTTTGAGAATATAACAGTCTTGGAGTATAATTTTGTCATTAATTTTTTCCTCTTTAAATGTTCATCTCTTCTTAGCATTGAAAATGCATTAAATTCACCAAAATTATTAAATTGTTCATAAAATTTAGATTTTGGTAAATTCTTCTTGATATAGATCTTTTTCAATTCATCAATTGAGTTTAGACTGATTTCATTTGGAGCAATTTGTACAACTTTCCCATATCTATTATGGAAATCATCTAATTTAACATTTCTTGTCTCAATTCTTTGATCATTTAAAGAAAAAATTGAAATTAATTTGTATAGTGTAGGACCAGGAATATTACGCAATGGACTTGTAAAGAATGGATATATGATAAAACGATGGATCAGATAGATTGTTAAAGAAGTGAGGATAAAGGAGGATATAGAAACCTGTTTGATTAACTGATGAAGAACCCCAAAACTTGAATCAGATCTCAAATCAAGAAGCATGTGAGTATTTATTATGTTATTATTATAAAATATTGAATCTTTAAAGCTTTGAGATATTCTAGTATTATACTTTGAACTGTAACGTTATGATTTGATGGATATATTATAATGATACTTTTTAATTTAGCCATAATCCAGAATAAATAAAAGTCCATAAGAGTTTATCAATTCTTCTTATCTGGAGATCATCAACGTCCATATCGGGAATCTTCTTCCGTTGTGCTCACGTGACATGAATGTAAACTGAAGCATTGAACATTAATAAAGAGATCATTATACTACTTTAACAGTTATAATTATTAATAAGTAGTGTGCTGTAGTTAGTATAAGATAGAGTGAACGATTAAAATGTGTATAAGGTCTATATATATGTACTATATGCTTTTATTATTGAGTGAATTTTGAATATTAAACAGTTTTAATTATTGAACCATCTTTTCCATTAGGTAGTTGAATAACAACATCTTCTTCATCATCATTATTGTTGTTATTGTTTACCTTTTCATTAGATGATGTGTTATTATTATTATTATTATCATTGACAGAAGTAGTAGTGGTGGTAGTAGCATTGTTTTTAGTATCCACTTTACCAGTATTAGTAGTATTAATATTATTATTTACTTCAATACCTGCCTTTTTCATTGCTCTTTCACGTAATTTACCACCATATTTAATTAATATTAAAATTGCAATAAATCCAGATTCTAAAACAAAGAAAGAAATTGTACTTGACCAACCAACACCAATATTATCAATTTGAATAAGACAAGTAGCAGTACCAATTGCACCAGCAATAAATCTTGAACAATAACTTGTTGCAATTGCATCACCACCTAAATGAGGTAGACAATCAACACAATATGCATTAATTGCAGGCCATATAAAGGTTTGACCAACACCACCAATGAAAAGCATAATAATTGGAACAGCCATACCACCTTTTTCTTTATCAATTGTCCAACCATATATTAGGACAGATACTGGTAATATAATACCAAAGAAATAAAAAGTTGATCTTAATCTATCTTCAGGAATTCTTTGACCTCTAATTTTCATATATTTTCGAACATATCTATCAGCCCATTTACCACCAAAGAATGAACCAAATAGATAACCACAACCAGGTGCCAAATAGAATAAGGCACCATAGACAGGAGTAGTTAAATTAAATCTTGGATCAACAACACTTGTAATTGGAGTAGTTAATGTATACATATTGTATAATAATGTACAACCAGCAAATCCAACAAGAATTAAATTTGGATATGCAAAAGCTTGAACCACTTTAAATGGATTATATTTAATAAAGACAAATTTTTTACCAGTCTTTTCCTTTAAAATTGCAGCCTTTGATTTTCTAATTGTCTCTGGTAGGAAGAAGAATACAAGAACAAATGTTAATCCACCAAGTCCTGCTAATACCCAAAAAATAACTCTCCAATTTGTATAGGTTACAATAATACCACCAATAACAGGAGCAAAAGCAGGACCAAGTTGGGATCCACTTAACGTCCAACCCATAGCATTACCTCTCTGTTGTGGAATATAGATATCACTAACAATTGCACCACCTAATGAAAAGAAAGCAGTACCAAATATAGCAGTTAATGATCTAAATACGAAAAACATTGCTAAATTTTGTGAAACAGCAGTTAAGATTGTGATTATTGTAAATCCTAAGGTACATAATAGATATAGAGGTCTTCTACCATATATATCACCTAATGGAGTCATTATACATGGAGATACTGACATCATCACACAATAACAAGCATTAGTTACATTAATAATAGTCTTTGTTGTATTAAAATCTTCAGCAATATTTGAAATAGCAGGTAAGAATGCCATTGTTGATGATGGTGATAAAAATACGGATAATGCAACAATAGCAACAAATAGATCTTTCTTTCTTTGGGAATATCTATTATACCAAGGATCATCCTCTGGTAATAGATATATTATATCACTTGAAGTTTCATCATCATCATCTTCATCTATTTCTTTATTATTATTATTATTATCATTATGTGTCTGTATTATTTGAAGACCATCAGGAGAAGTTGTTATTTGTCTTTCAAGATCTAATTCAAAATTTTCTTGTTCTTGTCTTGTTCTTGTTCTTATTATTGTTTCAGTCTTCTTTAGTTCAGTCATTATTCTTTTATTCTTTTATTATTTGATATTGTTAATGAAGTTCAACTTTGTATGAACTTATTTATAATAATAATGATGATTATAATTTCAACTCACAGCATATGATAGACTTAATATGTGCTTATATGTTTTTTTTTTCTGTTATACTTTGTGTCAAGAATTGTATGACTATATATATGTATATGTATGTAATATGATATATGATATATGATATGGTATAAGATGTATGGTATTAAAGATGTATTGTATCAAAGATGTAGGGTATCAAAGATGATAATAATATATATTATTAGATAACTTTTCTCAACGGTATTCTATAACCAAATGATCATCACTTTATTAAAATTATAAACTAATTAAAATAGTCATATACCAACAGGTCCCTTTATATATATATAAATGTGACTATTAAATTTAATAGCGATAAAAAAAAATTAAAAAAAAAAATTCTCCCAGGATCGGAAAAACAAGACAGTCATCCCGATTTGGAAATTATCCCGAGTAGGAAATATTTTCGCTAAGTAAAAAAAATGGATTTTTATATAACTTATTGATGGACTATTTAGTATTTGGGTTGATGTATATGACTAGTTATTGTATTGATGGACTAATATTTAAAGCTAATGAATTCTTTACCTATGAATTAATTCTATAAATCATTATTCTTTAGTTCTTTTATTCTCAATTATTTAATTATATCACTTTAATATTTTTATTGTGGAGTTTTAATTTTGTGGACTTTAGCCAAAAATCTAAATTTGTATATTGAAGAGAAATTAAATTATAATTCATACTAAAAGATATTTTAAATATGTGGATAAGATAATAGTAATATGTTAAACTTAACAATATTAAGTAAATTATGGGTGGGTGTAATGTTAAATAAAAAATTCATCTAATTGAAAATAACAATGAACAATAAAGAATTAACAAACAATAGACAATATACAGTGGACATACTACATATTAAAGTAAAAATTGTGGATACACATTTTGTTCATTAACTATTAGATTATCTTCTATCTTATAAATGTATATATATATGTACGTGTATCTAGTATAAAGTATTTAGATATTTAGATATGCTTAACTAAAAGATAAATACTAAAATACTTTAAATATAATCAAAAAAACTTTCATCATAAGTGGAAACCTTCAGTGGATGGTGGAGGTAGTTTGTCACTTACATATGTTTGAAATATTTTTTTTTTAATTTACAAACAAATATTCATCACGTGACTAAGCCGGTTAAATTAAACATTAGTTACTTTGTTATACTCTATTATCAGTATAATTGATATGAATATATTTTAAGATATATAATCTATATAACCAATTGATCACATTGATTAGTATATATATATATATATATATATATATATATTTAAATTATATGTTATTCTAAATAATTGAGTAGTTTATAATATGAAAATATAAATATTAATCAAATATATTTATTGGGGTGTGATAATGACTTATCTAATGATCAATATTATTGACAAAGCTCTTTAAGGAAATAAGAGTAGATCCTTTAATTGGATAAGTTTCTGATACAAAGTAAAATATCAAATACCTCTTTTAAACAATAATTAATAAAGAAATCATACCATTTTATTACTATATCTTTTAAACCAATCGGAATCATTATTTGATTATTGATTATTGATTATTATTAACAAGGAGACTTGAGCCGTTTATTAAATAACTATTAAATTAGAATTTTATTATACTATATAGGAATTACTTGATTCAAACTTATATGGAGTATAACGGTGGTTAATGATCCGTTCTCCACAAATATTAATATACGAATATATTAATTATCAATTGCGAGTTAATCTATACCTACTACTACTACTACAGTACAATTGTTATTTGTTAAGTATTCAATTTACTAATAAATGGATTTATGAGGAGTAAACTCCGATAATTTTAATTAATTTGTATTTGAATTGAATGTGATTGTATAAACAAATGAATTTAAAATCATGACGTATCTTAATTCAAATTATTAGTTAATTCAATTGATCTATAAGTATATAAATGGATCAGATTTGCACTTATAATAATTGTATTTTTTGTATTCTTGTAATATTTGTATATTTTAGTAATAACCTTAAGATATTCAATAATGAGTACAAAAGTTTTATTTCAAAATTCTTCAAGATCATTAAGATCTATTCATCATCATTATAATAATTATAATAATTCATTTAAAAATTTAAGATTATTCTCAAATATTGTCTATAATGATATTCATAATTCTTCTAAATGTAATATCAATAATAAAGTTAATATGAATAATGTTAGACAATTATCAACTTCAACTAGATTATTCAATTCTAATACAATGAAGGGACTTCAATATTATGGACCTGAAGATATTCGTTATAATGAATCAATTGAAATTCCTAAAATAACAAATCCTGATGATGTTATTATTAAAATTGCATATTGTGGTATTTGTGGATCTGATTTACATGAATATGAGGAACCAATCTTTTTTAAAAATGCTGCAAGTAAAGATGGTGATAAAATCTCTGGTAAACATTTACCATTAGTAATTGGTCATGAAATGAGTGGTATTGTTCAATCAATTGGTTCAAATGTTAAAGATTTAAAACCTGGTGATCATGTAGTTGTTGAAGCAACTGGTCATTGTTCTGATAGAAAAAATTATTTTGCAACATCGGATAATCCATTTAAGGATGGTGAAACTTGTCTTAATTGTGAATTAGGCTATGTTAATACATGTAGTGATTTAAATTTCTTAGGTCTTGGAGTTGATAATGGTGGATTAGCAGAATTTACAAAATATTCAAAGGATCATATCTTAAAGATTAATAATGATATTCCATTAGATGTTGCAGCATTAATTGAACCATTATCTGTTGTTTGGCATGCAGTTGAATTATCTGGATTTAAACCTGGTGAAGATGCAGTTGTATTAGGTGCTGGTCCAATTGGTTTAGCAACAATATTAGTATTACAGGCTCATGGTGCAGGTAAAATTGTTGTATCTGAACCTGCCAAAGGTAGAAGAGAACAGGCAAAAGAATTTGGTGCCACTATATTTAATCCAATGGATTCAAATGATCCAATTAATGATTTAAAAAAATTAGGTTTAAGAGGTAATGGATTTGCAAAATCATTTGATTGTTCAGGTATACCAATTACTTATAAGACATCAATTCATTCATTAAGAGCTCATGGTGTTGCATGTAATGTTGCAATTTGGCCTCATAAATCAGTGGCACATTTTGTAATGGATATGACTTTAGAAGAAAAATCATCAATTGGTTCATTAGGTTATTTAACATCAGATTTTAAAGGTGTTATAAATGCAATTGAAAATAAAAAGATTGATATTAATAAATTGAAAAAGATGATTACTAAAAAAGTTGGTTATTCAAATGGTGTTAAGGATGGATTCTTAGAATTAATTAAGAATAAGGATAAACATATTAAGATTTTAATTTCTCCAAATTCAGAATGAGTATTATGTATTATGTGCTATATAATGTATACTATATACTATATTAAAATAAAATTTTGAGCCTAGTAGTGTATACATAATAGTAGTATAAGTAAAAGGGTATTAATTAAAAATAAAAAGGTTAATAGAAATCTCGTTTCGGAAATAACAGATTCTTGTAAGCGAACTCCGAAAAGCTCGAAAAGAATCTATTACACTAGTAAATAAACTAATAAATAGAAAAACTAGTAAGACAAAATTAAATACCATGAGTATAAACACAAATAACTTTCATATGCATATTTCATCTAACGCAAATTGCGACATCTCGAATTCTTTTTCCTAAAAAAATTTAAAATTTTGTCTCTATATCTAATTTCAGTATTTAAACTATCATAAGTTTTATATGGAGAAGACAAGAAGAGAAGAGAAGA
>JAJMFI010000642.1:0-13255 GCA_030574595.1 Ruyongia chambardii
AGGAATCCAAGTGGGAGGTCTTTTGATTAGCAGAAAACTTATTACTATACAAACTATGCTGCTTATGAAGAAGAATTAGGACAGCTAATTGCTTCACAGGTCGTTAATTCAGAAGTTGACCCCATACATGCAATCAAAGAGTTAGTTGAAATGGAAAAAAATTGACTGTGACTTTTTCTTAATTAGAGCTTTCGATATTTATACAAATTCTGAAAGGGCAGAAAATGATTTAAAATCCATAAATCTGTTTGTGTCCAATCCTTATATAAGAGATGAAATAAAATCAAGTATTCAGGTCGTCAAAGGTTCTGATGTAGAAAACGTTTCAAAAGCCAAAAATACCAAAGTCTATCTTACCCAGCTGCTCATATATGGCCTTGGCAACTGATTATTGCTTTGTTAAAGAAATGCTGTGATAGAGACTTGAGGATTTATACAGAAACCCCAGCTCTTAAAGGGGAAAGAGATCCAAAAAGCAATCTGTAGCAAGTTACAACTTCATCAGGTCAAAGCAAAGCCCAGAAGGTTATATATTATACAAATACGTATACAAAGGTTATTGTTGAAGAGTTTAAAGATGTAATTATTCCAGCAAAGGAATGTGCAACATATCTTAGACCAGAATCGAACAAACCAATTCCTTAGTTGCCAAATACTCATGGTATTTACTCAAATAATTCTTTAAGAAGTTATCACTTAATAAATAGAACCGAAAGTTTGGCAGTGTTATTATGGGTGGTAACGCAGAGCTAATGATTGGAAATGATGGGAATTATTCTGAAATATATGACAATGTTGATGATTCTTACGTTCCATTTCAAATATCCAATGATCTTTAAGGGATAATGGGGAAAATATTCAATACCTGGAAGGAAAATAAGGTTGTTAATGAGTATACCTGGTCTGACATCATTGGGTTCAGTAAGGACAAATTCCCTTTTGTTGATGAAATGGACGTAATAGGTTCACCAAACTCTTATATCATTACTAGTTTTCATGGCCATGGAATGCCTAGAATCCTATCAGCTGTTTTTCTGTGTTTTTTTGCGTTTACCTAAACAAATGGTTTGTAATCTTTATAGTTAAATATCGACATAATCAGCTATGATCAATATAATTTACAATTCACTATCCATTATTTAAATTTTCTTGATGAATTTCATCATTATATTAAAATACAACAAGTAACTGCTATTTATATTTTCATTTTTTTGTATACAAACTTTAACCGCTGAACTACAAAATATAAATAAAATATAGAAGAAACCATATAACAATTAAATACAATATATACAAGATATTATAAAGTGTATGACAAACTATGTTACCCAGTAAACAGCACAAAAGATACCTGTTAGTAATGATGATTATCTAATCACAAACGACTAATGAACAGCACAACTTTATAGTAAATATTAAGAATATAAAAAGTCAATTTGAAAACTACCATTTGGAAACAATCAGATTTACAATTATTGTTAAATTTCGAAATGGTAAACAAGATTAGCCGCTTAATAAAAGTATAAATACAACAAAATATCCAAGTTATTCCTTTCTTTCTTACCTACTTTCTTTCTTTTGTTTCCTTGGGAATAATCTTAACTAATGTTGATTTGTCTGCAGCGGCTGCTGGCCTTCTGATCTTCATGAAATGATGGAAACCGTAGACATTTAAATCTGATATAGGTTCGATTCTTCCCCCAAGGTTTTCTGAAGAAATTCTTTCCTTGTAAAAAAAATATTACTATTTAATAGATATTAACTAGTAATATTTGAAAATCCTTTTTAACTTGTTACTTTAATATATATATATATACTTTTATCTCATTCATATATCCAACTCATATTTGTAGCCTTTCTGGTGTCTTGTGAACCTTTACGATAATTCAAAATTGTAAATTATAGTCATCATTTTGAATTCAGTAAAGTAGTAATAAACCTTTATATAATATAGATACTATAAAGTAGTAATAAACCTTTATATCATATAGATACTATGAAGTACTTAATTCATTAGTATTACTAGAGGTATATACTTATCTTTTAGTTTTAAAGTAAAGAATTGAAAAGAATAAAGAAAGAATAGTAGGAAGCCAGAAAGAAGAGCGTACCTCCTCCTTTTATACACTTTCTCATTATTGTTCTCATTATTGTTCTCATTAAATTGAATTTTCTCTTTCAATTCTACTATTCTGCTCTAATAAATTTTCTTTCATTTCTAGTTAAACAAATTCTGTTAAGAATAAATGCTTTCAACTAACGATGATAAAACTTTTCTGATAGTTTATCAATCTACTTATCATTAATATAACTAGCATAATAATTTAATTTATCTGGATAATTGGGCTCTCATATGGTCGTTATAATACTGTCATTTTCTGTTTTCCCCTCGAGCATTAGATTATTCGAGTGGCAAAGCGCTAGAAGATTTGTAAACGGACAATCAGGGCAATTAGTTGACAAAATATTTGGAAAGTGCCCTTATCGTAGGATATGTCGGTTTTTAGAAAGACATTTAATATTGTACCACTTTGTAAAGTATCTACTTACTATATCAATAATATGTCTACTTTATCCTACTACTTGATGGTTTAGTTGTAGTATTTTTGTTAGGTTTCAGGGGTTTTGTTTACAACATTTTTTCACGGAATTTTGGGACTCTGAAAAACCAGATAAATTTTATGAAACTGGCAGACTAATTTTCTCCACATCAACTCTGAACTAGTCCTAACCAGTAATGAGAGAACACGACAATACTTTAATACGAATTCACTTATATGTAATCAACTGTCTATATTTATACAAGTTTCAATTAATTAGGATAAGAGGTTTACTTCAGATTGGTCAACTCAGTTGAATACTATACAGACTGGATACCGGTAGTACTATTAAACTTTAATGAAGTAACCAATTAAAAATTCATAATTGATATATACAACATTAGATGTAAATTAATGATTTATTTTGTTTAATTTTGTTTATTAAATACTAATGTTTATCTAGTACTTAACTTCTCAAGTTAAATTGTCCACAATTGAGAGATTATGATCAATTTTTCAAGAAATAATTTAGTAAACCTTTCACTTTAGGAAACAATAGACCACACAACATTTATAATCGTTATCTATATTATGACTTTTCTGTGTGTTTTTTTTCACCGTGGGTCGTGGGTCGTTCGTTATACATTGTATTTCCTCCAGATTTTTCTAAACAATTTAACTAACTAATATTATCGATTCTTTATTATACATATCCTTACCTTCTACTGTCACTAACTTTATAATTCTTTTTTTTTTTTTGTGTTGGTAGGTGACTTCAACTCCAGAGGGTTACATCGGTTGATAATATATTTTTGTTAACAAACAATGGATATAAATTTCAAAACCTGTCTTCAAATCCAAAACTAACAAGAGTATTAGTAACCTGTTGTTGTATGTTGTATGTTTGTGAAAATTATCGTGGGTTAAGTTCCAAATATATTTATGTTTGGATAAGATGAGTGCACTTTTATTTCTCCGTTCATTTTATTGACATTCAAGTATTGGTAAGACATTTTCATAAATCTTTATAAGACTTAGTTCCAACAATAATATTTATGTCTCTTTACCTATGAACCATAAAGTGATGTTTATTCAAAATCATACTACTGGAAAGTTATGTTAAAAGGTTTGTGTTTTACCAGTAAGGGACATATAATATACGGGTAATAGTTAAATAACCGGTAGAGTTATTAAGAAGAAATGTGTGGAGAAAATTTGATTTACTAATTTAATTTTGGAATAAAGTATAAGTGTACTAAAGTCTATTTATTGGAAAGTATTGTATTTATTTCATTTGTAGTATTTATCGTTATAGTTATAGTAATCCAAGGTTTAAAATATTAAGTATATCAAAAATTGGAATTTTTAGTAAAAGAAACATGTTAAGAAAATTTTGAGACTAAAAGAGGTTTTATGATATAAAGAAGACTCTTTTTAATGGATTTCTTCAAAAGAAGGACATTAAATTATAAGAGTAAAGAGTTAAGACTGCTAATAAAATAGTAATGAGAAATTTGAAGTTTGATTATATAATAATTTTTATAAAGATTTTTTTCCAAATCTGGATAATTTCCAAAATAGGTAATTTTTACTTAAAAAAGTAAGGGTAAAAAAAAAACTCGACTAATAAAAGGCTAATGATCATCTAATTAATACCAAAGAAAGGTCTTTATGATATACCAGTGAGTTCCTTATATTGTTACACATGTGTTAATAGTTATTGATATTAACCTATGTATAACTAGACTTCTGTATGATTTATGATAGTATTCCATTAGTCTGTTGAATATTACTTTTAGAGAAAATAGTTTAATAGTCAATTTTCAAACTTAAACTCAAATTATCAATACTAATTATGGACATTCAGTATATTTTTTAACAAAATACTACCCAATTTTCAACTTATCTTATTTGTCAATCAAGACGGTCAGAATTATTTGGAAGATAATTAAATTGATAAAATATAATCAAGGTTACGATTTAAAGGTGAAGCCAAGAAGATATATTAGTGGTGATTATGATATTATTGGTAGATACATAACTGACGTTTTATTAAACAGTGAGGGTAGGCATATTATGAAAATTTTTCATTTTAAACTGTTGTCTGAATTGGCATCTTTTAATGTGGATATTATTACCATTATAATTGGTATTACTGATATCATGATTCCCTTGTTGATTATTGGAACCATTAATATCATTGTTATTATCATGATTATTACTATCAAAATCTCCAATATAAATGAAATCAACATCATCACTATCCAAACATCACCCACATCATCACGATAATCACTAGTACCATCGTTTTTGTAAGTATTGTCATCATTATCATGATTTTTACCTCTACTATCATCAGTATTATTACCAATATTACTAACGTCATTATTAGTAATTATGTTATCATTATTTTAATTATTATTGATATCATCATTATTAGTATCATTAGTATAATCACTGATACCAAGATAAATATGATTACCAGTAGGAACAACAGTTACTAGAAATAATTCAGTATTTTTCTTAGTGTTGTTATTGTTATTGGTATCATTATTATCTGTTTCATCATTATCATCAGTTTCATCTGTATTATTGTTATTATCAAAGTCATGATCAAAGTCAAGATGTGTGTTATATCGTTGTTACCGTTGTCATTATCACCGTCATTGTTCACTTCTTCGTCATCCACATCCTCATCAAGATCCCAATCACCAGTATTATTCTTGTTCTTTATACCAGTAACAGTATCGATACTTGTCTATATATCATTATTGTTAGTAACAATACCAATACCAGTTTCATTACCTGTATCATTATTAGTTTTAGATTTTCTGTTATTAAAATAATTAATATGATCAATATTATTAGTGTTATCTTCCTTATTTATCGTTATTATCATCATTAATGCATCTTCACGGTTGTTGTAAGTCAAAGTATTATGATCATAATTAGTTTTGGTAGTATCCATCATCAGTCAATGATTATTGTCAAAATTAATATCAACACCAGTCACGTTATCAGTATAATCATGATCGTTATAAGCATCTACATCAGATTATAACTTCAGCAAATCGATTGTTCGAAGATATATTATTTGTTAAGAGTAATTATTAGCTTTCTTATCATCCGATATTTAAATAGTTTGTGGTATCTGGATTGGTTGATTTTAGAATTACTATCTGTAAGAAGGCACGCATTATCTGTCTTGAATTGTATGTCTAGACAGTTTAGTACCTTTGTTTAAATCTTAGTTGCTGTACTTATAAGTATATGTACAATAAATTTGGCTGCTTATTTTGAAATATTCAACCCATATTCATGAAATATACATTCATCAGATTCAATCGCCAAAGAAGTAAAACTGCAAGGTAAATTAAAAGTGCGTTTATTCAAAACAATAATCCCATAAGCCATTATCCTCGGATAATAATCCCTTATATATCTCATCAAATAAAGAATTTGTTATACTATGGTCATCAAAAATTGTCTCCGATATTGGTTTCTGACCATTTTCATCTACTAAATTACTATTCTTTAATTTTGATCCTCCTTCAGAATTATTGACCTCTGTAAATTGATCTATCGAAGTCTCTATTATTTCATAATAATTTCTAGCAATATTCCAAGTTTCTGATAATCTTTTGAGAAATTCTACCAGAAATTTTAATTGTGTCTTAGTTGATGAATGACTACTTGTCTGTTTTCTATCAGCTATATCATTGTAAAGACTTGAATTTGATAATGAAAGTATCATGATTGATAAAATGGTTAAATAGACCATAAGTAAAGAACTATGTGAAAAGTTTTCAGAATTTGAAAACCTTTTAAATGCATGGTAAATCTCAAAGATAGAACCAAGCGTTAGTTCAATGCTTAACATTTGAAGTTTTTCATTTTGAGTCTCCTTAGGCACTTTATTTATCAGAAATGGTCTGTTAAAACATAATAATGTTAAATAGTATTGATGTCTAATACTTATTTGTACCATATTATGTCCCTCCCTTTTTAGTTTATTTAAGTTCCATTTTAATTTTTCTGGTAATGATTGTCTCCATTTTAAAATTTGTAAATTAAAACTTTGTAATTCTTGAAATTTGTCATATTCGTCAAATTTATTTCTAATATTCCTCTTATTATTATTATTATTATTAAAGAATATTTTTCCTTGATAGATTTCACAAATAGCATTAAGAGTTATTTGATGTTCTAGAGTACCTGATATATCCAAACTATAATTATATTTGGGATTCAATGGATCAAAATAGATAAAGTTTTCAATTCCTTTTAATACTGGTAGATTCTCAGAATTTGGAACTGTTGAACTTGAAAGTTTTAAAGAGCTTTGTCTTCCTAATACAAGCCCCATAATTCTATCTGCTAAATAACACCCCCAATAAATTCTTGTTTTAACGGAAACATCATAATCTGTATAAAATGTATCAGATGAATCATTAATATTATTTTGGTATTTCCAGTCAGATGGATCCAATTCAAATCCCATATGACTACCAATTCTAAATGCTAAACCAGATAATAACCAGCATGAAGATATTTCACCTCTTCCTAAATCATAAAATGATAAACAAAGCAAGGCTTGAATCATTGGTATATTTATTGATAAATCATTGTTTAAATCTTTAAGTTTTGCAAATATTAAGTCCTTAGATTGTTTATAAAATTCTAAAGAGGATAAATATTCACATTCATAATGATGTCTTTTGATTAGATTACCTTCTGAATCAATAACATCTGCACCTAATGCACATATGGCATATATTAATTCTTCAGTGCAATATGGCAACGAAAGCTTTATATCTTCTTTACCCTTGAAAAAATCTGTTAAAAAGGATTCCCTATGGATAAACACATAAACATCAGGATATCTCCAAATAAAGAAATTTGAAATACATTCTAGAATCCATTCACTATGGAAATTCTCAAAATCTGAAGGATCTCTGATAAAAGATTGCTGTTCATCACTGGTATTAGGCTTTCTTTGCGAAGGTATGAATACAGAAGAGGCACCATATACTGATACAGATCCACTAGAAACATCAGCAATTACAGGATAATCCTCATTTAATTTATCAGAGGCATTATCAACTTTAATGGATTTAAACAGTTTCTCGTTTACCTCTTGGCATAACCTTTTCCCTTTCCCTGCGTTTATTTCTTCATTTCTCTGCTCTAAAAGCTGTTTCAAGATTTCTACTTGAGCCTCTAAAGCTTTTACATAGTTATTGTTATATTTATTGGTTCTCTTATCAGATGAGGAAGGAACACATGTTATGTGAAACTTTGTACAGTTTGAACATGGTTTGTTGAAATCACATTTCCTCTAATAAAAAGTTGAGCAAAAAAAAAATTGTTAGTATAATAAATCACAATTTATAATGATTATAAATTAGTATTCCAAATATCTGTTCATACTTTTCTCTTTCTACAAGATTCACAACTAAATATAACATTTGTTAGTATAAATTCACAAATATGATATCACAAAAACATGAAGCCAAAAAAATGACCAAATAAATATGGAACTAAGCAGCATGAATCTAAATTAACTATTAGTCACACTGACAAATAGACCTTGCATACATACGCCAACTTTTTGGAGGTAGTTTTTTGCATCATATTTACTATTTATTATCGTTTTGCTTTGTTCTGTTTTTTTTTTTGGTTTGGATAAATATTCTTTTTTTTTTTTTTTTTTAAAGTTTATCCAATGTTAATCTCTTGTTAATATTCAATATTCAATTAGAAATTGAGTAGTGTAAACAAGCCAGTCGACTTTTGAAAAGTCGGAACTCTTTTAGTACTATGTACTTAGTGAGTCTTTTATAGTCATAAACTAGGCTTATACTGAATTTTAGTATTGCGAAATAAATACTAGGCGTTTTCTTTCCTAAATAAATGTCAGTTAACTACGCCATTTTTAACTGATGTCTATAATACTTTTTATCTATATTTGTAAAAATGAGTAATATTTTATTTAAATATTATTTATTTCCTCTCTTGCAGAATTAAATTAATGATATATTGATATATTATATAATTTGATATAATGCATTGATTTACTATTTAAAACTTAATGTAAGAAATATATGTGTGTAAGCTTTTAATGTGGAAGGCCTGAATCTATACCAGCTTTAACAATATCAACAAATCTATTTACATCATCTATATTATTGTATAAGCCTAAAGAAATTCTAACACCACATCTGTATTGAGAAACAAAAACTTCATTATCAATGAAATATTGTAACCATTTTGGATCATTTAATGGTACAACATTACTTTGAGCTGATCTTAATGAAGGAATTTCTGGACCTAAAGTTTGAATGTTAATATTTTTCAATTTTAATCTCAGATATGCACCTAATTCTTCAATATAAGCCTGAACGGTTTCCATTCCAATAGATTCAAGAAAGTCAATATATTTACCAAGTGCAGCAACTTGAATTAATGGTTTATTCAAATGCTCATAACGTAACGTTGTATCAAAACATTTATAATCTTTTCTAATTCTTAAATCTGAAGTTAAATTAGCAATAGAACCACCACAAAGGATTGGAGGAATTGGGTTTAAATCTTTTAAGGTTAAAGGATCAATATATAGAATACCACAACCAGTTGGAATATTCAATCCCTTATGACAGGAAAATGCTAATGCAGAAATACCCAAGTCTTTGACATCAATTTTACTAAAGCCAACATCTTGAGTAGCATCAACTAAAATATGGATACCTTTTGGTCTAAATACTTCAGCTAATGCTTTAGAATTATTTCTAATACCAGAGTGAAACATAACTGAAGAAATACCAATAGCTTTAGTGTTTGAATCAACATATGGTAAGAAATCTTCAACTGAATATGAATGTAAATTTGACTCATCAGTTTTTACTAATCTAACCTCCATTCCACCCTTTTCTAGTGCTAACCAACCAAAACCTTGATTTGGATGTTCGCTATCAAGGATAACAACATTATCACCTTTAGACCATTTGATTGATCTTTGAAAGATATTAACACCTTCAGTTGTATCTCTAGTAAAGGCAATGTTTTGAGGATCAGTATTGATGAATTTGGCAACTTTGGATCTTACTTCCTCACAGTTAGCAAGAAATCTAGGTTTAGGATTAATATCGTGAAGGGAAGAATTCATAAAAGACTGAACAGCATCTCCAACAATCCTATTGGAAGGAGGTTGGAAAGATGAGTTTAAATAGATGACCTTCTCATTTTCAACAAAAATTGGGACTTTATCACGGAATTCTGAAATTTCTTTATTTATTATGGTCATTGGATGGTATAATTAATAGAAACAAAATTAATGCTTTGGAATATCAATTGAATATGTCTCTTAATTAACACAATTATATTATTGTCAGATTATCATGCTCATATTTATAATAATTTCAGGGCATAAACGGGGAATAAATCACCACTTTCACCTAGTTATGCCACTCTTAATAAGATAAGCATTATTATTATTATTTTAATCTTATCTCGTGAATCTTGGAAATAGTTTAGTTGTGCAAGTTTTATTTAGTTTAAGATAGTTTATTAGGTTTAAGATTGTTTTTCGAGAAGATGGTGGAAATACTTTCTCCACCCGGAGATTCAATCTCCACCAAAGATCATCAGCCAATCAGGCTCCAGCATGGTCATGATTATTAGGGTTTGTGCTTTACTAATAACATACCCTATGTGGAAAGTCTAATATACATTACAATTAAGATTTGCCACAAAAATTTGACAATTGGTTATCAAATTTGGTCGTATCAGTAGATAGATATATTTGTAATACACAGAACTTCCAAAATTATAACAGTGAGCTTATCTTGAATCATATCATATCTCTAAAGATAAAATATAGTTTTAAGACAAATATCAAAAGACTTAAACCTTATAAAGTCACCACATTTATTCTTTTAAGTACGCAAATTCAAAGCATGCATACCATCAAACACCGGAATGACTTTTAAAACAATGAACAACAGTGAGGTAGACAAAGAAAAACAAACATACAATGTAAACACTTGTCCAAATTCTTCCAATGGCGAAGTTATAGAAATAAACTCATTTGATGAATTAAACAGTATCACCAATAATGAAAGTGGCGACCAAAGCAAAATCCTTAAGAGGGAGTTCAAAGAGAGACATGTTAATATGTTGGCTATCGCTGGTGCTATTGGTACCGGTTTAATCATTGGTACTTCTACTGCTTTAAAACGTGGAGGTCCAGCCTCTCTTTTTATTGCATACACCTTCACAGGTTCTTTGTTAATGGTTGTATTAATGTCGCTTGGTGAGATGGCCTCCTTTTCTCCAATGGATAAAGCATTTTCTGGTTACCCAACAAGATATGTTGATAAGGCTCTAGGCTTTGCTGCAAGTTGGAACTACTTTTTTAAATATGCAATTGTATTAGCTGCTAATTTAACCGCAGTTGGTCTTATTATTCAATACTGGAGGAAAGATCTTAACGTTGGTATCTTTATTGCAGTATTCTGGGTCCTTATTCTATTTGTGAATTGGTTTAACGTCAAAATATATGGGGAATTGGAATTTTGGTGTGCGTTTACTAAACTAACAGTATTGATGATATGCTTCATAACTTGTTTAGTCATCACTTGTGGTGGTTCACCAACTCATAAAACAATTGGATTTCAATATTGGAATGAGAATGCATTTATGGAATATTTAACTAGCGGAACTACTGGTAGGTTTCTGGGATTTTGGGCATGTGTGATTCAATCATGTTTCTCATATGTTGGTTCAGAAGCTGTTGGTGTCGTGTTTGGTGAATCGCCAAATCCACAGAAAACCATCCCAAGAGCTTCAAAGCAAGTTGTATTTAGAATTGGGTTTTTCTATATATTTGGAGTTTTCATTTTAGGTTTAGCAGTTTCTCCTATTAATCCAAGTATTGTTTCTGCCTCTGGTTCAAATGCTTCAGCATCTCCATTCGTCATTGCATTTAAGACCGTTAATATCAAAGTGCTACCATCCTTTATAAATGCATGTTTGCTAGTATTTGTTGGTTCTTCTGCCAATACTGATATCTATTTAGGTAGTCGTACTTTGTATGGCATGGCCAAAGATGGGTTTGCACCTAAACTATTTATGAAATTAAATAGAAATGGAGTACCTTATTTTGGATGTCTATTTACTGCATCATGGGGCTTATTGGCGTTTATGAATACTTCTGAAGCTGCTTCAACTGTCTTTGGCTATTTCTCCAGTGCTGTCACTGTCTTTGGAATTCTAAACTGGATGAACATCCTCATTGCCTATATATGTTACTATAAGGCAACTGTTGCACAAGGTGTTAAAAAAGATCAAATTCCATTTCGTATGTGGGGCCAACCCTACGCAGCCTATGTAGCTCTATTCTTCATTATGATCATTACATTTTTCAACGGCTATAATGCTTTTATTGAGGGGTTTGAGTATAAAACTTTCATCACGACTTATATTGGTATTTTCTTCTATTTAGTAATGATTTTCACATATAAATTCATTCACGAGACAAAGAGAGTCACCAGTCTAACAGCTGTTTTGTTTAACTATTGAGCCTAGTTTATATTGAAAATTTTGGCTGGTGAAATGTTTTAATAGTATGTACAAGGAAATGCATATCTACCTGTATCTCCTTAATAAAATATAATAGTATTAAAGAGTATATTTCTTTTCTAACTACTTTACTAATAGATACTACTTAAAAGTACTACAATATCAACCTAGTAAAGGAGGTAATCTCCAAATTCTTGAAGAATTCATTATCCTCTGGATCAACCTTGTCAAATCTGGAACTATTACTGGTATCTGATTGTAACTTCTTAAAAAATGTTACTTCTAGCAAGGTTATTACTAGTTGTATTTGGGATAGTCAAGTGATCTAAAAATGATTGTTCTGTAGTAACCTCTGCTTTCCTTTCCTCTGACCGTGTATCTAAAGATTTTTTATAAAGGGCATTTGATTTATCTCTAATCAATCCAATTTGAGTAACTCTATGGGCCCAACTTGAAGTATTATTACCACCTGAATGCTATACTTGAGCAAACTGGTTGGCAACTAAGGCTAAACTTCTAACAAATTTTCGGTTACTTTTCTCATACTTCATTTGGAATATTTTTGTAGCCTTCTGTTTAGATAAATTACTCAAAGTCCTCAACCATGTGTTGTTGATAACTGACTGAAGTTCATATTGTGGAGGATTAAATTGGTTCATTTTTATATTCAAATTATTCAAAAACAAGAACATTTTAAAACCAACTATATTGATAGTGAGCCATTGGTAAAAAGTATATCTAATATAATTAGTTGGTAAAGAATACATTGGTGCCTCTTAATTAGTGGGATCTGGTATCTATTTTTACTTTCGTTAAATTTCTATTTTATTTGTGGTTGATATTTTATATTACATGAAAGTTGGTAAACTAAAGATTTGTTTGGTGTAATCTTGTTTATCAAATACTAGTATGTTAATCTTACATAACACGTCTGGTCATTTTGTGCAATCGAGAGTTTATGATCAGTTTTTAGAGAAATAATTCATCAGATCTTCAACCTTAAAAGATATACTATTCAAGAGACTACAGAACATTCACAATTTGTTCAAAACTCAAAGTACCGATGTTTATAATAACTTTGTGAACTACGTATGCAAGAACTATAGTCAGTTAGGGTGGAGAATAGTTTATTTCTT
>JAJMFI010000643.1:0-13035 GCA_030574595.1 Ruyongia chambardii
AATGCCAAATGAGTACTATGAATGATGTTAATTAGATTATCGAACTACGTTTATACTTGGTTTTTAAAATAGTATTATATGCTTTGAGGTCTTTTTAACAATATAATCATCCATTAACAAGATGGTGACATTACTCTTAATCCCTATATACTTTCATCTTAATATATATTCTTTACAATATTGAAAAAAAAAAAAAAAATTTTTGCTTACTAATCATAAGGAAATTTTGGACGATTTGAAAAAAAAAAAAAAAGGTGGACCGCCAAAACAAAACGCCAGAGCTTCCTTGGGAATTCATTTCATGAACATTGATACTTAAAACTATCATTAGACAATCTCAAAATACCTCTTAAGGTTTCATCTCAAACTCTCTACACTATAATCTTTGAATATCCTAATACTACTTTAAATAACTTTAACTGAAAAAAAAAAAAAAAAAATTACAATATATAAACATATAAAAAAATACATTTTTTACTTACTAATCATAAGAAAATAATATATTTCTTCGGTTATAACTCACTACTACTAGTACTAGTACTAGTTAAGATTATTAGCGCATATACTGGTTAGGTTATAAATTTATGAGATCATAGGCCGTGAATTTGCGGTTAATACCATCCAACATTTTTAACATCATCAACATTAATACTATTAACATCATCATCACTAACAGTGTTATTATTAATATTAATATCATCATCAATTACTACAATATAAATATGAGTAATTAAGATGATTAACATTACATATAATAATAATAATAATAATTCAATGTAATATGTATTAATAATTAGTATAGAATTTGACTATAACTATTATATCATTGAATTAATAAATAACAATACCTAATTATAAGAGTTTATCAAAGATAATTATTATTCTAGTGCTAATAGTAATTGTAGTAGTAATAGTAGTAATAAAAAGTACGGTATATCCGTAAATATTTTAATATCGGCTTTTTCTCTTCTATCTTTTTCTTATTTTAATATTAAATAATATAAAAGATGATCTGATTATATACCTTATATAAATCTTTTTATAGACTATTCAGAATATATAACATCTTTATAATACAAGGTTTGTACGTCAATATATACATCATATCTATATATCTTGTAAGTTATACTCAATACATATACTACATATGTATATAGTATGATATATATACTATATGATACTAGTAAGTAGTAAGTAATAGTAAGTAGTAAGTAATAGTAAGTAGTAAGTAGTAAGTAGTAAGTAGTAAGTAGTATGATATTAGAGAACTATAACAATGCTTCCATTTAAATAGTTGAATAATTGTTCTAGAAGTGTTTTATAATTAGATGCATATCGGTTATTAAAACAAAATTAAAAACAAAATTTACACATTACATACACAAGAAATTCTAAAAGAACACTTCATATATCTTCTACTACTTACTACTAATAGTATTAGTATTACTAGTAAGATTAATCTGTATCCTAATCTAAATCTTTCAATAACAACCTTAGTTTAAATCTTGAATCTTTTAATAACAACCTTAGTTTAAATCTTGAATCTTTTAATAACAACCTTAGTTTAAATCTTAAATCTTAAATCTAAATCTGGAGTAAAAAAGATTAAACATGGATGTTTTAAATATACTTATAATCTTATAATTGTATTCTATATGATTCTATATACTTCTCTATACTACTACAACTATAATACTATACAATATAGAATATATATAATATAAATAGTATAATTAGTATAGACTAATTAATAGTAATATAAATATAAAAATACTCTCACGTGATCATAACCAAGTTTTTAACGGAAACCCCGAAAGTACAACTATAATGTAATAAAAAAACAAGATATTGATGGACATGAATCTTGAATCTTAAAATAGATAACAATTAATACGCCTTGATAAAAATGAAAAGAGTCAATTCATATTCCCAGTAATTAATTCAATCATAGCCTTAATATTTAATATTTAATATATTAGTATTTAATATATTAGTATTTAATATATTAGTATGAATTTCATATTTAATAATTAATACTTTATATATATTTGAATGAAAATGATAATCATATATATAAGTAAAAGACTCATGAGTTTTAATCAATTAAGAAGAATTAAGAAGAATTAAAAGAGAAAAAGAAATAGACGAAATAGACGAAATAGAAGGAATATAATGAAATAGACGAAATAGAATATAACATATAGAATAGAAGTTCCGAAAGTAGTAATAGTAGAAGAAGAAGTAGTAGAAGTACAAGTACAAGTAGAAGAAGATCATTAAAGGGCATGGAAAGCGTTATTAATGCATAACAATAAATTTCTTAATATAGTTAGTATAATAGTTAATATGTACATACATAGGATACATAATATACATAATTACATAATTACATAATTTACGTATATTATTTAATGAAATGAAATACTCTCTATACTTTAGTTATATACTTTAGTTATATAGTGTATTTATATAGTATATTTATATAGTGTATTTATATAGTGTATTAGAACAGCGGTTAATAATCTTAATCTAATATTATAACTTCATATTCATAATACAATATAATACAATATAATATAATATAATATGGAATACAATAATATAATATAGAATACAGTATATAATATGGAATAAATAAATAAAAAAAAGAAGGAGAAGTAAAATAAATTATTTAGTTGATTTAAATTTAACGGATTATCCGTTAAATTAATTATATTACTATATACAATATATACACAACACAAGAATACACACAATATATAATATAAATTATAAAATAAATGAAACAACATAACATGAATAAAATATTGGAAGCGAGAAAGGGAAGCGAGTGAAACCGATAAAAATTAACAGGCAATAAAGAATTTTAATACAGGGGAATATTCTTTTATACTATCTAGTTGTATATTCTATTTATATTCTATATGAATATTCTATATGAATATTCTAATTATATTTATATATTATATAATCAGAATAAGAATAATCAGTGTAATTTAAATATAAGACTAAACTGGAGATTATAAATATAAAGATTAATAGTATCCTCATTATAGATTAAGAGTATATAGTAATAGTCATTTACATATAAGTAATTATATACTATATATAGTTACTTACTAATCAAAACACTTAAACGTAAAAATGTAAAATATAAATTTAAATATTAGAGAGACATGCAAATGTAATATTATGTAAAATGTACATGAGCGATAGGTACATAACCGATGAAGAATTTTTTTTAATACTGTTAAATAGTATGTAAATGTTAAATTTTATTGATGCCTTTAATCAGTAATGAACCGGAATAGAAATACTACTTAACCAACCAGGATCATTAAATTTATTATACTTACAACTTTATCATATTCATATTCATATCCCATTTTCAATATATAGTCTTATATGTTTTTACACTTTTTAAATGTAATGTAATGTAATGTAAAGTAAAGTAAGAATGAATTTAAATATGATGCTAGTTAATGCTTTATTAAGTGTTAAATGTTTTGTTTAATGATTGATTGATGATTGACTGTGATTGATGATTAACTGTGATTGATGTGATGATAGTAGTAGTAATGGTAGTATGTTATACTAGTTATATGTCTTTTGACGATGCTGATGTATCCATTATTATTATTATATTATTATTATTATTATTGATCATTATTATTGGTCATTATTATTGGTCATTATTATTGGTCATTATTATTGATCATTACTATTTAAAATAATTTTTTAATTGATTAATAAACGGTTTATTCATTTATTCATTTAGACCAAAATTTAGTATATGAAAATTTTAATTGTATTCTGCTTCTTAGTTGTCTTAATTATTAATTAGTTAATTTAATATTATATTTTATATTTGTAATTGAATTTATATTTAATATTGAATTTAATATTGAATTATATATATATATATTCTAATTTGACCAATACTTTTTTATATTTCTTATCATAATTCATATTATATTATAAGAATATAAGATATAAAATTATAAATATGAATGGCGGTAACTTTATTAATCATTATAATGATTATAATACTATTAATAATCATATCAATAACATTAACATGAATAATATAAACAATATAAACAATATAAACAATAACACAAATAATATAAATAATATAAACAACACAAATAATCAATTGATCTCTTTATCAAATGAATTGACTTATGATTTATCAAATGATCAATTATTACACTTTAAAGATTCAATATCTTCATCAAATATCTATAATTTTCAACCTTCTTCTTCTTCATCTTCTTCTTCCTTATCCGCCATATCATCAACCGCTTCATCTATATCATCATCTTCTTCTTCAAACTATACCTCTCCTGAATCTTTAACTTCTCCAATAACTCCTTCTCATTATCCTATTCAACATCCTATTCAACATCCTATTCAACATCCTATTCAACATACACATCCTCAACATCAACATCCAAATGTTATATACTATAATCCTTTGGTATATTCAAGTCCAAAGAGTTATAAAAATAATGATATGAATAATTATAATTCTAATTATAATTATTATAATTATAATAATAATAATAATAGTAATTATACTACCACTAATGATAATGATGTCAAGTATTCTTCAATTAATGATAATTTTAATGTCTTACCTGTCTCTATTTCATTACCTAATTCATTAAATAATTCATTACCTAATTCAACAATTAATACAATTCCTAATACAATAACTAATATAATACCAATACCAAGTTCAATTCCATTATATTCATCAAAAGATTTGATTAATAATTCAAATAGTATAATTGATATACCAAAATCTTCTCCACTGTTATCATCATCTCCTCCATCATCATCATCACAATCACAATCATCATCAACATCATCAACAACGAATAATGAGATTGTGAAATTAACTTGTCCAATTTGTAATAAAGAAATAAAGAGAGATTTAAGAAGACATATGAGAATTCATTCTTCAACTGCAAGATTTAGATGTCCATTTCCTTCATTACATTGTCCTCATAAATCAAGAAGGTTTAATAGACAATATGATTTTAAAAAACATTTACTTCATGATCATTTTAAATTTATTGATATTAATATTAAGATTCCAAATTATATTAATACAAATACTGGTATTATTAATAATTATTTATCAATTCCAAATTTAATTCCATATAATATACCATTAAATTTATCATCAATAAATGATAACACTACTACTAATAATAGTGGTAATCAAAATTTACAAATTAATCAACAACAATATATCTATCAACAACAACAGTTACAACAACAAAATCCTCCACAGATTTATCAACAGATTTCTTTTCAACATCCTTCAATTCATAATCAAATTAAAAAGATTAATAGTCTTAATGAAAAATTACAATATTATGGAATCTGTAATTGTGGATTAATCTTTAATTCTAATAATTGGATCAATGAACATATATTAACTGGTGAATGTTCAAATTTAAGAGATTTAATAACAAAATGTAATAATAGTAATAGACTAAATAAATCATTCAATAATACCAATAATAATAACAAAAGTTCTGGTTGTTCTCATGATCATTAACATTCTAATCAAAATTATTAGATTGTTACAACTAGTATTTATTACATGTATTTAGAAATAATTACATATATTATATTACCAGATTCTACGATTTGTATACGTAAACAATTCATATACTAACTGTTAATAATATAAATCAATTTGTCCTTTTATAATTAATTATTGAAAACTGTATAAGCCGTGCTTAACCTTATCTAATAAATTAAATAACGTCTGCATAATTATAATAGTAATAATAATAATAATATTAACAGTGCTGTTGTTGATGATGATCATGATGATCTTGGGGAAAAAAAAAATTAATTTCAGCGGTCAAATACGGATATGTATACTGTAATTGATCACGTGATCTCATTTTGAGGTACATTTCCTTATATATGAATCATTCATTATCTTAAAATCTCAAGCAGTGTGTATAGTAGCGCTAGGCTAACTGGTACAGCCACTAATTTTTAGAGGTATAACCAACCACAAAGTCAATAGTTAAACCACAGAAAGTCTAAACTTACCAATTTTGCAAAATTAGATTATGACACAAAAGTGATTTCAAAGAGAATTAAAAAAGTTTATCACCAGAAAGTTGAATTTATACTACTAATTATTCAATATTCATTATTCAGCAATCAGCATTACATTCAAAGAATTAACTTATTGATTGATTTGATTTATTTATCTTAAATTTATAGTCTGGTCAACTATTTATTGAAAGATTTAATTTATTGATGATTAATTTGATAGTTTTTTCTCATTTTTCCAATTTCAAAACTCTCAAAGCATGTTAATAACCATTTGGTCATCATTCAGAACTTTAATATTCAAATATTAACATATCATTAATTATTCAAAAGTCATTACACAACTATTATCATTTTATTCAAAAAATTAACTTATTGATGATTGATTTGATGAATTATTTCTTAAATTTATAGTTTGGTCAACTATTTATTCAAAGATTTGATTTATTAATGATTGATCTGATGGCTACTTCTTATCTTATAACTCTTTTAAGTATGTTAATATTCATTGGTCATCTCTTAAAATTTTAATATCAAAATACTAACAAATCATTATTTATCAAAAACTCATTATTCAAAATTTAAATTCTCATCTATTAGCATTTCATTCATACAATTAGCTCATTGATTATTGGTTTAACAATTATTTCTAAAATTTATGGTCTGGTCAACTGTTTATTCAAAGATTTGATTTATTGATGATTGATTTGATAGTTATTTCTTAATTTTTCTAATTTCACAACTCTTTAAAGTATGTTAACATCCATTGGTCATCATTCAGCATTTAATATCCAAATACTAACATATCATTAATTATTTATAACTCATTACTCAACAATTAGCATTTTATTTAAAAAATTGACATATTGATGATTGAATTAATGAATTATTTCTTAAATTTATGGTCTGGTCAACTGTTTATTCAAAGATTTGATTTATTGATGATTGATTCGATAGTCTTTTTTTTTATTTTCCAATTTAAAAACTTATTTAGGTATGTTAATATCCATTGGTTATCTTTTAGAACTTAATTATTTAAATAATAACGTATCACTATTTATCAAAAACTCATTATTCAGCAGTCAAATTCTCAACTGTCAACATTATATTCATAGAATTAACTCATCGATGATTAATTTGATAATAATTCCTTAAATTTATAGTTTGGTCAACTATTTATTCAAAGATTTGGTTTATTAATGATTGATTTGATACTTATTTCTCATTTTACAACTTTTTCAAGTATGTTAATATCCATTGGTCATCATTTAGAATTTATTTTTCCAAATACTAGCATATCACTATTTATTCAATACTCATTATTCAGCAATCAAATTCTCAACTATTAACATTTCATTCAAAGAATTAACTCATTGATGATTCATTTGATAATTATTTCTTAAATTTATAGTTTGGTCAACTGTTTATTCAAAGATTTGATTTTTTTAATGATTGATTTGATAGTTTTTTCTCATTGTTCCAAATTTTAAAACTATTTTAAGTATGTTAATCCCCATTTGCTCATAATTTAGAACTTTAATATTCAAGTGCTAACATTTTATTCAAATAATTGAATTAATTATGATTTATGCTTAATTTGATGAATTATTTCTTAAATTTATAGTCTGGTCAACTATTTATTGAAAGATTTGATTTATTAAAGATTAAATTGATAATCTATTTATAAATTTATGGTCTTCAGCTCTTTTTTTAACAAAATTGAATGGTTTGAAGCACTGTGCACTTGTATAGACTTGTATTATTCTATTATTGTAAGTTTTTTGTATATTGTATATTGTTACATGACCAATCTTCTTTCAGAAGTGCGTTGTTGTTGGAGTATGTTTTAGAAATTGAGTGTAGTGCCTATAACTATAATTTTGAATATACCTCCAATTTTTGATGCACCTACTATATGCCAAACTCGCAAATTGTAGTAGTAAAACTTTGCAAAATGTGATCTTATCAATTCATGATGACTGTATCATGTGTTGTGACCTTCAAAGTAAGGTTAATTGGTAATTTGTTCTTTAATTTCTATAAAGGCAAAATCTGTATTATGAACTCTACCTCAGCGTCAAATTATTGATCTGAACCATCATAGCTCAGCCATGTTATAATTTATTAGATATAACCGAATGTAATTGAATGTAATCTAATATAATTGGGAAATATTAATCAATATGAGTTATATGTATACTTGTTGTTTGATGTAATTAATTCAATTACAAAATTTGACTTATAAGCATGTAGAAAGTTGTAAAGCTCATAATATTTTCTATATCTTATAATAATGAATCATAGTTCCAGTTATGAACCCAGTATTTACCAATTCCTTCATTCCAAGTTTTATCAATAACTGCAATATAAAATAAAATATTTGATTAGCAACACTGTATCCATTTATGTTGTATGGGTTACCATTCATTGATTTGCCTTTGGCTCATTAAAACTTCAAAAATTGTCAACCTCTTGAGAAATTCAAGCTATATTCTTACTAAATACATAAAGAATCAAAAATAGTAAACATTAAAGTAGTAATTCAAGTAGTAATTTTGACTATCAATCATTCTATAATTATCTGGGATCTTATTTCTAATTGAACCAATCTACAAAGCTATCATATAAATATTTTAACTTAATATTTGATCTTTGTATATTACAGTTCCGGTCAAAACTTAGACTCCCTCGGAATTTAAATACTTATTCTGTGGAGTTGCTACCACCATTAATCAGTATAGTAGCATTAAACTATTGGCACAACCATTTTTATAATTTTAAAATTATTATTATATTACTATAAGATATATAAGTTATAAGATATATATATGTAGTATCTAATATACATATAAAAGATAAATTAATTGAATTTTTTTTGAATAGAGATTAATATAAGACCAATGATTCCTTATATGGAAACTAGTAATAAATTTAAAATTTAGTCAGTAGAGTAAAGAAGAGTGAAATTAAATAGAATAAATATGTATATAACCAAAGAGTATTTAATATCAATACCTAGAAAAGGTAAAAAATAAATTAAAATTCTTTAATAAATTTAGATTTTAATTTTTCACCAACTTTTTCAATAAATTCTTCAGTAGTAACATAGGAAGATCTATCAGTCTTACCCATACAGAGTGCTAAATCTTTAGTTCTAAATCCATCAATATCAACAGTTTCAATAACAGCTTCTTCAATTAATTCACCAAATCTAACAACATTTGAAGTTTGATCATAATTACCTCTATAGATTAAACCTCTTGTCCAAGCAAAGATTGAAGCAATTGAATTAGTTGAAGTTTCCTTACCTTGTTGATGAGCACGATAATGTCTTGTTACAGTACCATGGGCAGCTTCAGATTCAATAACTTCTTCACCATTACTATTCTTTGAAATTAATACAGATGTCATTAAACCTAATGAACCATAACCTTGGGCAACAATATCTGAATCAACATCACCATCATAATTTTTAAGGGCTAATATAAATCCACCTTTTGATTTAATTAATTGTGCAACCATATCATCAATTAATCTATGTTCATACCATAGACCCTTTGATTCAAATTTAGTCTTATATTCTTCATCATAAATCTTTTGGAAAATATTTTTAAATCCACCATCATAAATCTTTAAAATTGTATTCTTAGTAGCTAAATATAATGGTAATTCCTTATTTAATGCTAAATCAAATGATGCATATGCAAATGAAGTAATTGATTCAACAGTATTATACATCGATAATGCAACACCAGGACCATCAAAATGATAAACTTGATGAATTTCTTCATCTGAACCATCATCAGGTTTAAAACTTAAAGTTAAATTACCAGGTTTTTTAATATTAATATCTGTTGCCTTATATTGATCACCAAAACCATGTCTACCAATAATAATAGTCTTTTCCCAACTTGGTACTAATCTTGGAATTGTATTTAATAAGATTGGTTCTCTAAATATAGTACCACCAACTAAATTTCTAATAGTACCATTTGGAGATTTCCACATCTTTTTTAAATTAAATTCTTCTACTCTTTGTTCATCAGGAGTAATAGTAGCACATTTAACAGCAACTCTATATTTTAAATTTGCTTCAGCTGAATCAATAGTAACTTGATCATCTGTTAAATCTCTATTTTCCATACCTAAATCATAATATTTTAAATCAACATTTAAAAATGGTAAGATTAATTGATCTTTAATTAATTTCCAAATAATTCTTGTTTGTTCATCACCATCCATTTCAACAATTGGATTTTTAACTGTAATCTTATTAATAATTGATTGAGATTGAGACATGATTAATAATATTAATTGAATGAATGTAGAAATAGATAATTAAATAAATAAGTTAATAGATTGATAGACTAATAGAGATATATTGTAATGTGTTTTATAAATTAACAGTAATAATAGAATAAATAATATAGAATAAATAATATAGAATAAATATTAATAATACTAAACTAATTTATAAGAGGAGAAATTGGTAATCTTTTATATATCCTTAAATATATTTAATAAATTTATAGCGGCTGACCAATATGGTGATAAAAATTGAGTGTTTTCGGAGCCATTTAAAAATTTATTTTGCGATTTTTAAAATTGAAAACTTCTTTTTTTTTTTAATTTCCTGCTTGAGTGTGGGGATAATTCTTGTCATTCTACTGCTACTATTACTATTACTATTACTATTACTGAAGAGAGTATATTAATGTGTACTTTGAGTTAGTGGTAATAGAAGGAGAGGGTAATACTGATTACTGATTATAGAGAAAACTTGGGGTTCTTTAATTTATATTTAGTATTAATTTACTAATTGTAATCATATCCATTGTATCATATATTGCTAACTATTACCATTATTATGTATTATATTATATTATATTACGTATTTTGGAAAAAAAAAAAGGTAAAATTTCAAATCCGAGGTGACCGGAACTTTAATATATATATACATGTAATCCAAGAGATCAATTATCAAGTTAGGATTGTCATAAGCTTTGTAGACAGATAGTTATAGAACATTATTTTATTAGTTATAATGCTATATTAACATAATGTTCTAATATTATCGATCTACTATCTCTTTAGTAATAATATCCCTGGATGTTTTTCAAGAGTTTGATAAATTTTGATATTTAACAAACCTATGAGCAGCAACTTGAAAAGATACATGGTAGCTCATCAAATATTTATAATATAGTGTAGTTAGTTATAAGAAGTTACTGGTTTCATAATCATAATTTATAATTATATTTTATAGTTACAATTCATGAAAGAATATGATACTAGGCACTTTGAACAAAGTTTGGGGACTGAGCATTGAGCTTTACAACTTTCTACATGATTATATATCAAATTTTGTAATTAAATAAATTACATTAAATTCCAAGAATTTATATAACTCATAACTCATACTGATCAATATTGTTCAATTATATTAAATTACATATAATATATTATAAAATGGCTGAGCTATGATGGTTCAGATCAATAATTCAACACCGAGGTAGAGCTTGGAACTCTCTAAACTATTAAAGAACAAAAAATTAACTTATAAGCTATATAGAAATTCGAGACATCCGATAGACATCAGTAGTCTATAAGATTAGTAAAATTACAATTATTAGTACTGTAATAACAAGTTTAACATATACCCATAGTTAAGAAATAAGAGGTATACTGAAAATTATTGGTATGGGCACTACCCTAAATTGGTAAACGCACTTCAAAAAATATAATCACGTGATAATTTTCAATTCTGGTCATGTGATAATTTTTAGATTGGTCATGTGATAAATTACATAATCATCACGTGATATTTCTAAATTTTTGAGAACAGTGCTTCAAACCAGTCAATTCTGCAAATGAAGAGTCGAAGACCATAGATTTACGAGAGAGAGAGAGCTACAATTACAATTACGAATATATTACTAACATTAATCATTAATAAATCAAATCTTTCAATAAATAGTTGACCAGACTATAAATTTAAGAAATAATTTATCAAATCAAGTATAAATCATAGTTAATTCAATTATTTGAATAAAATGTTAGTATTTGGATATTAAAGATCTAAATTATGAGCAAATGAGGATTAACATACTTTGAATAGTTTTAAAGTTTAGAAAAACAAAGAAAAAACCTATCAAATCAATCTTCAATAAGTCAAATCTTTCAATAAATAGTTGAGCAGGCCAAAAATCTAGGAAATAATTCATCAAATCAATTATTGATAAGTTACTTCTTTATAAGTATTGTTAATAGTTGAATAGTTAAATAGTTAATTGCTGAAGAATGATTATTATTTAATGAGTAAGTGTATATTGAGTATAAATTAAAATGCTAGTGATAAATTCTTTAATTTTTCTTGAAATCATTTTTGTGTCACATCCAATTTTTTAAAAATTGTAAAATTTAGACTTTTTGTGGTCAAACTATTGATTTTGTGGTTTTAACTTTTAATTTTGTGGTTCAGGGTCAATAGTTCAGCGCTACTACTATACACTACTTAAAATAGTTAATACTTGTTGTTAGTAGTAGCTTCAGTCAATTTTTTTTTTTTTTTCAAATGTATAGTGATTAAAGTTATTTAAAGTAATATTAGGATATTTAAAGACCTTAAGAGGTATTTTGAGATTGTCTAATGGTAGTTTAAGTATCAATGTTCATGAAATGATTCCCAAGGAAGGTCTGAGACACTAGATAGAGGTTTGAGGGCCAAAGTAGCTTCAGCCACGTCATATAAAATTTTTTTTTTCAATATTGTAAAGAATATATATTAAGATGAAAGTATATAGGGATTAAGAGTAATGTCACCATCTTGTTAATGGATGATTATATTGTTAAAAAGACCTCAAAGCATATAATACTATTTTAAAAACCAAGTATAAACGTAGTTCGATAATCTAATTAACATCATTCATAGTACTCATTTGGCATTAA
>JAJMFI010000644.1:0-12908 GCA_030574595.1 Ruyongia chambardii
ACAATGTTGGTTTCAACGTTAAGAACGTTTCCGTCAAGGAAATTAGAAGAGGTAACGTCTGTGGTGACTCCAAGAACGATCCACCAAAGGGTTCTGATTCATTCAATGCTCAAGTTATTGTCTTAAACCATCCAGGTCAAATCTCAGCTGGTTACTCTCCAGTCTTAGATTGTCACACTGCTCACATTGCTTGTAAGTTTGACACTTTAATTGAAAAGATTGACAGAAGATCCGGTAAGAAATTAGAAGAATCACCAAAATTCATCAAATCAGGTGATGCTGCTATTGTCAAATTTGTTCCAACCAAACCATTATGTGTTGAAGCTTTCACTGATTACCCACCATTAGGTAGATTTGCTGTCAGAGATATGAGACAAACCGTTGCTGTTGGTGTTATCAAGTCTGTTGAAAAATCAGACAAGGCTGGTAAGGTCACCAAGGCTGCTCAAAAGGCTGGTAAGAAATAAGTTAACAATGAATTTCATTAATTGTTTTTTTCATTATACAAGTATGATTTTTAACTTAATTTATTCTTTATTCCTTTAATTTATGTGAACCTTTCTTTTTTCTTTGTCATTTATTTGTTTATGTTATAATTAATATATTTTATAAATGATTGAATTATTATCTTTTGTAGTTTGTATTTGATCTTGAAAGCAAAAAAATAATCTCCACGTTATCAAATTTAATCACTGATATACTTACTTTAATATTCAATAATAATAAGGCACTTGATAGATGGATATATGGCATGTATTATTATACAAAATGTTTTATGTTTTGTATTTAAGCTGATATATTATTGATAACATATATTGCTGATAATGTAGTAAATAATAGTCAGCATCATGGAATGAATACTGTAATGAGATTTATATATTGTAGTAAATAGTGAAACAAGAAAAGAAAATCTTAAAATAAATTGATATTAGCATTGATAAATGCATGAGTAAATTTATTAAATGCATTAATTAACTATACTAGTAGTAGTTGTAGTAAAAGATAAAGAAGGATAAAAAAGTAGTAATAATAACTTTAATAAAAAGCTATATATAAATTGAATAAAGCATATCATACATAAGATCAAAAGTAGTAAAAGTGATAAATTTGATAATTGAGAATTGAAAATTAAAATTTGAAACACATATAATTAAAAAACAATAAGTAATATATATCCAAGGAAAAATGAAAAAAGTAAAAGTAAAAAAATAACACAATCTGTGTTAGGCATTAAAGATGAATCATAAGAATTAAGAAATGAAATAAATATATAATAAAGCACCACCCAAGTAAACAACATTAAAGAGAAAAAAAGAAAAACACAAATAGACAAGAGGTAAAAAGTAAAAAGTAAAAAAGAAATAACAAAAGAAAAAGAATAGAATCTAAAATCGAACTGAACCTAACATATATATCATCAAATGAATACCCCCGTAAGAGAACTTCAAATATTGTAACAAATCAAATATTATTAAAAAATATCAATATAATTAAATGAATTTAAATGGAATTAAATTGATCTTAAATTTACCAATGCAAATACTGCATCTTTTTCTTTATTCTTAAATTGATTATTTTGATTAATAATATTAATTTCACTAACGGTACTATTAGTTATATTAGAAATAGAATTATTTAAATTATTTTCCAAAATTTTAGATGGAGTTAATAATCTTGAAGCACCAATTCTTTGCCAATCTTCTTCATCAGTATCACTATTTTCATTATGATGATGATGATTATTATTTTTAATTTTAATAATTGGATTTGTCTTTGGAATCAAACTTTTGTTATTATTGATATTGATATTATTGTTATTAATATTACTACTATTATGACTTAATGAAATAGATGTTGTTGTAGTATAACCTGAATGATGTGGTAAATTTGAATTTGGGAATATTGGATTAAGAGTTGATCTAATTGAACTATGTCTTCTATTAATATTTGTTGAAGGATTAGTATTGACATCATTTAGATATAAGAGATCAATTGATGGAGAATTTGAAACAGGAGTATGAGAATTTGATCTTACACCATGATGTTGATGTTGATGTTGATGTTGATATTGATTCATATTTGGATTACTAACATTAAAGGTATGATAATTTTTATTAAACTTTGGCTTTTGTATACCATTTGATTTAGAAGATCTTCTTGAAGTACTTGTTGAACGATTAGCTACTCTTGAAGCTAATTTAGTAATATCACCTTCATTATTACCATGAACAGCGATATCATCCATTTCAATATCATCAAATTCAAATAGACCTTGATTTTGGAAATCATTATCATCATTTGCATTTCCAATTCTATTTCTATTTCTATTTTCTTCATCATCTTCTTCATTATCATCATTATCATCATTATCAGAGAAATCACTTTCATCATCTGAACTAATGGCAATATCATTACCTAAATGTTTAGGTTGAATTCTTCCAATATTACTAATACGTTTAAAATGATGAACAGAATTAACATCATCATCTTCATCATCATCATGATCTTCATCATCAGATTCAATAGCAAAATCATCATTAACTAGATTCATACTATTATTTCTAACAGATCTTAAACGACCAGATGTTGATAATGATGAAGATGATAATTTATTTGAATTTAATTTATCCTCTTTATTAAAGAATTTTGAATGTTTATCCATTTCATTAACTTTATTCTTTGATATTGATTCTCTTCTAATATGTTCATCTTTAACTTTAGCATTATTAATTCTAATTTGTTTTAATTCAATTTCAAAATCATTTGGTGATACAAATTTACAACTCCATTGACCCCAACCAATTTTTTCAAAAACAATTGATTTTTCTTTATAACCTTCATCTAAACAACTCATAATTAATCTTCTTTGCTTTGATAGACTTAATTTATCAAAACCTTCAATTTGATTGGTTAGATTTGAAGTTATATGTCTAATTGCTAATGGACCAGTTATTGTTAATAATTCAGCCATTCTCTTTGGAGTTACTTGATTTGCAATAGCAATACCAGCGGCACTTGAAGTTGATAGTTGAGTTGAATGTTTATTCTTATTCTTAACATAATTTGAAGAAGTAATATATTTCTGTTCATTTGTATCATTAATAACAATCTTTACATCATCTTTATTCTTAGCTATTGTATTATTGATATTATCACTAGTATTATTATTAGTATTACTAGTTATATCACTAGTATTATTATTAGTAGTACTAGTAGTAGTAGAATTATTACTAGAATTATTATCAGTTAATGATAATGATTGATGAATTGAAGGTTGAGGTGATAATAGAGAAGAAGGTGATGGATGATTAGATTCAGCAGAATCTGTTGTTGAATCTTGAGGATTTATTGAAAATGGAGAAGTTGGATCAATACTATGAGGGCTCTTTGAATCCATTCTATATTGATTATTGAGTATAAGTTATGGGAAATGAGTATTGAGTATTGGTTATTGATATTGATATAGATAGTGATTGTTTGTAAGTTGTTTAATGGTGTAAATTGTTTAATAGTGTAAATAAATCTTATTCCTTTATAAACAAAAGTCTCCAGGCGCGTAACTTGAAAAATGTGTATAGTAAGTAATTAAGGTAGATAAGTAAAAGAGAATAAAGAAAAAAAAAAAAAAAAATACACGAATCACACACACAAGAAGGGAGGATTGATTGTGGAAATATAAAGAACTGGTGTTTTATTCTTCCAATCCAAAAGAGACCTTACTTGGAAACGGATAATATGAATATGAATATGAGTATGAATGTTCGTTTGTTTGTTTTGTCTTTTCAATTATAAAGAAGTATAGATATTTATTAAGTGTTTACAAAGAATTGATTATCTGGAAATGAATATTAATTTATATTTTGAAATATTCAGCTTGATTTTTTTTTTTTTTAATTTTTGGTCTTTCATTTTTTGCCCAGTTTCATTTCCAGTTTTTGCCAGAGAAAAAAATAAAAAAAAAAAAAAAAATGGAAAGAGAGACTAGCATGAGTCCCCAAGGAAAGAGAACAAACCCTAGATTATGGTCTAGGTCACGCAATCTGAGTCATTAGTGTGGCCCATACATAAACCGGTGTATATATTTCCCATACAAACCTTACTTAGCGAGTGGTCTAGTCTTGAAATCTATACAAATAAGAGGACTAGGATTAAACAATAATCTAAATTGTTAAATAAATCCTTATAGAAAGGTAACACTGCTTCTACTAGTTCAATGATCAATTTATTCTATTAATTATTATTCTATCTCTTATATATATATATTTATTATATATATGGCTAAAGTTTCAGTATTTAATAGTTATAGTATTCAAAAATCTCGGTGAATTCCTATCCTTTTGTGTAATTCTCTAATCTTGAACTTGAACATTTTGCTAATTTTTGTTTTTTTCTTTACTTATCGAGATTTCAATTCTAATTCTTTTTTTTTTTTTTTCGAGATTTGACTTTTTTCTCGAAAGAAAATATCGATTTCATTGTGCATATTACAATAATAGAATGGATAAGAGATCTTTAGTATATGATATATATATATTATTAAGATATATTTCATCATATATACTATTCATAGTATCATAGATAGATATTAGATATTAAGTATAAGACTATTATATATAGAGTATGAACATACTATCAATCTTAATTCTGGTATATAAGATTTATTAATTAGTTAATCAATAATTGATAACTCAACAATTTAATATTCAACGTGTATCAAAAAAAAAAAAAAAAAAAAAAAAAAAACTGTTTAAGGTTTGCTAATATTCAATTTTGAATCTTTATCTAAAATAATCACAATATATCATTATCTATTATTATACATTATATACAAATAATTTATACTATCTTTGTTTTACAACTTACAATAACAAACTAATTATAATCCTTGTATTAATTTTGTTGAAAGTGTAGTAAATAATACCTCCAGGTATACTATTTTGTGGTCATGCTATTGCTATAGTTTGTTAGTTATTTATTTGATTACTTGATTGATTATTTAATTGATTATCTAATTGATTATTTGATTGATTATTCAATTAATAGTATTTCTCTTTATCTATGTATTTTAATTCCAATAATTGAAATAAAATAATACAATCAATTGATAATTTCGATTAAGCTTGATTAACAAAAAAAAAAAAAAAAAAAAATTTAATCCTATATACATTAACAATACCTGTAAAATACATCTTATTTAAATAAATTAATATATGTATATTTGCTTTAAGAATCAAAATTACCTTTTAAATTGATTGAATTTGAATTATCTGATATACTAGATATAGAACTTATTGTTGATGTTGATATTGATATTGGAGATTTATTAATATTAATATTATATCTTGAACTATTATTATTTATTAAATAATCATATTGATCTTCATGTTTATTAATATAATCATTAACATTAACAATATTTCTTAATGCATCATATAGTATAAAATTATCATTTAAAAAATTATCTAAAAAATCATTAACTGGTTGATCTAATTCATGTTTCTTTATAAATTCAATCTTCTTAATTATATCAGTTAATCTAAAATTTGGTGTTGATACAAATTTATCCATATTATTATCAAATACTTCAACAACTTTATTCTTTAATTTTTCAATTTCTTTTAAATCATATTGATTATCATTAATCTTGACATGATTAATAAATTTTAAAAATATTAATAAAAATTGAAATCCAAAACATTCTAATGATGGTAATATATCTCTAAATGAATTATAATTATTATTATTATCATCATTATCATCAGTTTTATCCATATTCTTCTTTCCATTCTCAATTCTATTAACTTCATTTTTATTATCTTGATAACTATAGTTATCATTCATATTGTTACTACTAATATTACCATCATTAGTATACATAAAGGATTCCAATGCTTCAATAAAATAACTAACAATAAGAAATAGTTTAGCCTCACTTATTTTACTTCTTTCAAATGCACAATAATGTATCTTTAATTGATTACATGATGCTACTAACCAAAGTAATTGTTTAGTAAATGATTCTTCATCCTTTTCAGTATATTTAATATCAGTTTTTAAAAATTGAACTTCTCTACCTAATAAATCATATTCAATATCTAATTCATGAATTGCATTATCACTTAAACTTGAATCATCCTTATCTATTAGACCATTGGATACATCCAATTCATGTTTCATGCATATCTCATTATGTCTCTTTAATAAACATGCTAATCTCATTTCAAAATCCATCTTTGTTAAATCTGGTATAAATTTTTCATTATCATCAACAAGATTATTATAACCACCAGTCATAGTTATTATATTTGGTCTTGCCATTCCAATACATAGAAACGCTTCAAATAGATTAACTCTAGTCCATAATTTTCTTTCTTGTTTAGATCTATGAATTCCCAAGGCATAACAATTTGATACAATTTGGGATAATAATTTCCAACATTTTTCATGTTCCAAAGTATAATAATAATAATTATAGATTAATAATTGAGATTTAATATAATCAATAGTTTCAAATGATTGAGTCTTTGAAACTTGAAAATAAAAAAATAATAATTCATTGATCAGTTGATCACCATTACTCTTTAATTCAATTTCTTCAAATTGATTTATTAAAAGTTCAGAATTACTACTATGGTTATTATTACTGTTGTGCTGTTCTTGTTGTTGTTGTTGTGGTGGTGGTGGTTGAGTTCGTGTTAAAGGTTGAAGTTGAGGTTGCTTCTTTTGACTTAAAATGATACGATTTTTCAATTTAAAGTTTGACTTTAATCTATCAATAATAATTGAAATTATAATCATTAGTCTATTATCAAAGATCCAAGAATTCCAATTTGTACCAATAGTCTTAACAATTGAATATTTATCTAAAAATTTTAGTAAATCATTCTTATCAATCAATACACTCATAAATTTTGACCCTAAATTCTTATCAAAGAATGTTATTATTAAATCTCTTATAAAGAGACAATTTAATCTTGTATCGTTATTCTTTAAAAGCATTGGTAATTCTGTTATTGCCGGTAACGAAAGTAAATCATCACAATCTTTATTAATTTTTTGATTATTTTGATAATCATGGTCATGATCATCAGTATTTTTGTCAACTCCTTCATTATACTCAGTATCCTTCAAATCTTTTTTACTGCTAATAGTAGAAACGTTAGAACTATCAGGAGTACCGTATTCAGTATCAGCGCCAGTAAGTTGACTGTTAACACTTGTGCCAGAACGAGAAGATGTCCTTATCATTCTAACAACACTTTGCTCTTTGAAATGTCTTAAGGATTCCAAATCCCGCTCTAAAGAAGAAATTGCTCTATTATCAAAGATTGTTATTAAATTTTTATACTGTTGTAACTTTGATTGCAAATCAGATATTTCGCCCTTAAGTGAATTAATAATTGATTGTTCAGTAGTTAAATTTACACTATTATCATCATCTATAGCGGTTACTTCTTCAACCCTAGTAATAAGATCTTGATCTGCTTTCAACTGCTTAGTTTTTGGATCCTGTTTAATTAATTCATCTATATCTAAAGATCTGAATTTATGAGGATATGAACATGATATACCTTTTTTTGTACAGTTCAAACAGTTTGGTTGCCTATTACATTTGATCTTTCGACGACGGCACTCATTACATGATATGGGAAGTACAAATGGCATTCTAATTCAATCACTAGAACAATTTATAACACGATTGGACTAGATTCAGGGTTTGAAGTTTCAGCTATTGGGTGTAAAAGAGTGTAAAAGAGTGTAAAAGAGTACTAGGAGAAATGGTATTCACTTTGTCGCTAAAACAACAAAGTTTTACTTTTAAAAACGGAATTCCGGTAAAAAAAAATTTCGAAAAGTACAAATCCCATGTTTTTGATCAATATAAATTTGTAAGAAATTCGTTACTACTTAGTTGGTTCTGGTTCTCTAATTGTATTAAATATATATTGAAGCTTAATTAAGTTTGACCTTACGGTGTTTAATATGGCATGATCAGTTAATCAGTAAACTTTTTACGTTTTCCGAAAGACTTTTTTTTTAATTATAAAATATTGCATAGTGATGCTCTCCAGTTATAGTAAGTATATACTAGTATATATTATTGTTATTTGAACTGCTTTATTTATGATGAAGTGTTCATTAGCACATTGAATTTATATACTAGTTATCAATTCTCAACATCAGCTGGCTCGAGATCCGGTATTAACTTTGTAAAATAATTAGTTAGTATTAGATAGCATTGCCTTCTTCTTCTTCTTCTTAATTATGATTTTGGACAATGACAAAGTTATTATACTTGAAATTCATTATAGTAACTAGAGACTGTTTTACAAGAGAATATAGATAATAAATCCCAAATTCCTGATTACTTTTCTGTTAAGTTTGTTTCATTATTATCTCATTAAAGCTAAATTATCAATCAATAGCAAATATAATTAGGTAAGCTCTCTCCATCATATTTGGTCTGATCCGCATTGGGATTTTGAGGTTTCAACAATATAATAAATCATTAAAAAAATAACCCATCAAATAGCCATCATGAGCAATAACATTAAAGTTTCGGAAAAAGTCATTATAGATAGTAATCAGTATATATATCATCCTGAGATGAGTACTGCTAGTCTAATAAACAATATTAAGAACTATGTTATTCCAAAGGTCTATCCTAGAAAATCTATATGGCCTGAACATAGAAGGTCTGCTGTCTTAGTCATACTATTTGTTGGTCATTCTGGTGAACTACGTGTTCTATTAACTAGAAGGTCAAGACAGTTAAGACATTTTTCTGGTGATGTATCCTTTCCAGGTGGTAAATCAGATACTAAGGATGAAACTGAAATACATGTTGCTAGAAGAGAAAGTTTTGAAGAAATTGGGTTACCATTAGATGGTGAATTAGATAGACAAGGGTTAAAGTTACAATATTTAAATATGCTACCATGTTATCTATCAAGAACTTTTTTAAGTGTTAGACCTGTTGTATGTCTATTATCTAATAAATCAGATACAGATTATAATAAATTGAGTGTTATTGATCATCTAAGATTAGCTTTAAACCCTGGTGAAACTTCTTCAATCTTTTCTGTACCTCTATTAGATTTAGCTTCAGTAGATAATCTTCCTAAAAAAGAATATCTTAAGAAAACAGAAACTATCAGTAGATGGGGCAAATTAAATTGGAGATTAAAACATTATTATTATCCCTCAATAAATCATAATGAAGTTAGATTCTTAAAGGAAGTTAATGATTTAAGTTCAGATGATGATTACCTTGATTCTGATGTGGCTCTTCCTGATGAGGTGGATAAAGATAGAATTAATTATAAAGATTTATGGGGTCTAACTGCTAACATATTATATGATCTTTCACATATAGCGATCAATGATTATTCTAAACTACTGGCTGCTGGAGGTGGTAATGAACATCTAATCTATGCATTAGCAGAATATGGAGGTCAAATGTTAGATAGAACAAGAACTGATTGGGAGAGCAATATGATTGTTGGGAAAAGATCAGCCTCATATGATCAGGTTTTACCACCATATGAATTCATGGTATTGAATGAACTGTATAAAACTCTCCGTTAAGTACAAGTTTCATATATAGAGAACGATACAGCCAATGTATTAATTATACAAGTTAGATATTGCATACTAGTTTCATTCACCCGTATATCCCAATGTTCTTTTATTGAACCGGTGTAGGGTAACTCTTTCGCTCTCTCCTACAAGAATAAATAATTAGCTTGACATGTTGAGTAATCAATTAAATGATAAGATAGATATGAAATACAGTTTCATAACAGTTAGTGCAATTATTTATTATAAGCTTTAGCTCGCTCTCTCTCTCTCTCTATTCCTCTCTCTTGTAGCACGCCAATCTGTTGGTTTACCACTTAATGATCGTATGTGGTAAGTAAGTATGTACTCACAAAATGAAAAAAACCTAAAAAAACACGAAAATGAAAATTAAAAGCCTGTGTGAACAACTAATATATTCTTTATTCGAAAGGCACCAGTCAACACTCTCACATATAAACCTATTTTCCATCCTCTTATTATCCTTCAGTTGATTCCTAGTAGACTCAATTACTGTGTATGATGTCCCAAGAGTCTAAGGAACCTTCGCAAGAAGACGTTGATACATCTGAAGTCGCTGATTCTACCATATCCACTACCGGCAATTCTGATCCTTTAACTGCCAACGGTGAAGATGGAAGTGGAATTGAAACTCCAGAATCTACAACTAATAGTGAAGTAGTCGGTGATAGTTCCTCTAAGCCTGATCATGCTGATGATATTGCCTCTACTGATATTGTTAATACCAATGGTGACTCAAAAGATAATGAAAAAACGTCAAAACCAATAATTAACGATCAATCTCAACCTGAAGTTGAAACCAAAACCGAAAATAATTCTGAAAGTGTGGAAGATACAACACGTAGTCATCATAGAACTGAAGGTGAATTAGATGAAAGCGAACAAGAAGACTTTACTGAAGCGGAATCATCATCTCATCCTCCTCCTTCTGCTCTTCCAAAGTTTTCTACCCCAACGAAAAATGAAGTTAACAGATCATCAAGAGCTCCATCAATTATATCTACAAATTCAATTGGAACATCTGTTGGTTCAAGAAATGCTCATCATGTCACATTTGTTAAGTCAGCCATTCAAACTATTTCTGAAAATAAAGAAGTCAAAAAGAATGCAGAATTAATGGAAAGTTGTAAGAAATCCTTGGAAAAATTATTATCAGGTTTTGAATCTGTTCAAATATTCGAAACTCTAAAATTAGCAGCTGAAACCAAAATTACTGATATTGTCGTTATTTCACTAGACTGTATGTCTAAAATATTTACCTTTCAATTATTCGAACCTGTTCTAGTTTCATCACCAAAAAGGATTGCTGCTCCAAGTGATCCAGAATCTTTTAATAATAATAAAACTGAAAATATAACTCCTCCTTCAAAGATGCCATTAGTTGAAGCTGCAATTGAAGTGATTGCTGGTAGTTTTGAAGGTGAAGGAACAGATGAGAGAATTGAAATACAAATTGTAAGAGCACTTACTGCTAGTGTTCTTAATGAACAATTACCAGTTCATGGTTCAATTTTACTAAGGGCTATTAGACAAATTTATAACATCTTTATTTTGTCATTATCTCCAATTAACCAAGGTATTGCACAGGCTACTTTAACTCAAATTGTCAACGTGGTTTTTGATAAGATTGAAAAACTACCGACCTACATCTCAAAAGTTGCTTCAAAAGTTTCTTTACCAACTGCTACTGATTCAAAGATCTCTGGTGAAGAAGAATCTAAGGAAAATGGTGAAGAACCATTAACTCTACAAGCATTGGGTAATTTGAATGATGAAGAAGAACGTATAGTTGATCAAGAAAAGATCTCGGGAGATGAAAATGAATTATTGATCAAAGATGCCTTCTTAATATTTAGAGCAATGTGTAAACTTTCTATTAAGACTTTGGAAAGTGAAACTTTAGATATGAGATCACATGCTGTTCGTTCTAAATTAATTTCTTTACATATCATTCACTCGATCATTAAAGATCATATTGATGTTTTCCTATCAAGTTCAATTTTAATTCCAACTCCGTCTTCAAAAGAAAACACAGTTTTTGTTGATGGTATCAGACATTATCTATGTTTAACAATCTCAAGAAATGCAGCTTCGTCTATTGCTCCTGTCTTTGAAATTACACTGGAAATATTTTGGTTGATTATTGCTAACTTGAGATCTCCATTCAAGAAAGAAATTCCTGTTTTCTTGACTGAAATTTATTTCCCAATTGCTGAAATGAAAACTTCAACTCCACATCAAAAGAGATACTTCTTATTCGTCATTCAAAGACTATCTAATGATCCAAGAGCTGTTATCGAATTCTATCTAAATTATGATTGTGATTCAAAAATGCCAAATATTTGTGAAAAATTGGTTGACTATTTAACCAAATTAGCATTAACAAGAGTTGAAATTACACCAAATCAAATTGCACAATATAAAGAGCATTCTCAAAATTCAGTAGCCATTTATAACTTAACTCAACTTCCATTGTTATCAATCTCTAAATTAGCTGCTAAGATTGCTGCTGAAGATGCTTTACCATATCCTATTGAATTTGGTTTAAAGATGAGCTCTTTAAGTTGTATTGTTGCTATTCTAAGATCATTGAACTCATGGACTCAAAAGGGTTTAACACCAGAATTATCAAGCGCTTCAATATCAAGAAAGAGATCTAGCACAATTGGTTCTATTCCACCTATTGCTACTCCTATCGCAGAACCTGTCACAAATAATGAATTTGATGATCCTCAAGAATTTGATAACTTAAAGCAGCGTAAAACAGCTTTACAAGATGGTATTCGCCAATTTAACTACAAGCCAAAGAAAGGTATTGAATTTTTGATCAAGCAAGGTTTCATTAAAGATAATAGCCCAGCTACTATTGCTAAATTTTTATTAGAACAAGAAGGCTTGGACAAAGCTGTAATTGGTGAATATTTAGGTGAAGGTGGTGATGAAAACATTTCAATCATGCACGCATTTGTAGACCAATTAGATTTCACCAATTCCTCCTTCGTTGATGCTATGAGATTATTCTTGCAGTCTTTCAGATTGCCTGGTGAAGCCCAAAAGATTGATCGTTTCATGCTTAAATTTGCTGAAAGATATGTTGATGGCAATCCAAATATATTTGCCAATGCTGATACTGCTTATGTCTTAGCTTATTCTGTTGTGATGTTGAATACTGATCAACACTCAAAAAACGTCAAGAATAGAATGACAATCAATGATTTCATCAAGAACAATAGTGGTATAGATGATGGTAAGAGCTTGCCTGATGAATTATTAATCAATATCTTTAATGAGATTGCTAGCAATGAAAT
>JAJMFI010000645.1:0-12880 GCA_030574595.1 Ruyongia chambardii
TGCATCACGAACAATTAACTGAAGGTTTACCAGGTGACAATGTTGGTTTCAACGTTAAGAACGTTTCCGTCAAGGAAATTAGAAGAGGTAACGTCTGTGGTGACTCCAAGAACGATCCACCAAAGGGTTCTGATTCATTCAATGCTCAAGTTATTGTCTTAAACCATCCAGGTCAAATCTCAGCTGGTTACTCTCCAGTTTTAGATTGTCACACTGCTCACATTGCTTGTAAGTTTGACACTTTAATTGAAAAGATTGACAGAAGATCCGGTAAGAAATTAGAAGAATCACCAAAATTCATCAAATCAGGTGATGCTGCTATTGTCAAATTTGTTCCAACCAAACCATTATGTGTTGAAGCTTTCACTGATTATCCACCATTAGGTAGATTTGCTGTCAGAGATATGAGACAAACCGTTGCTGTTGGTGTTATCAAGTCTGTTGAAAAATCAGACAAGGCTGGTAAGGTCACCAAGGCTGCTCAAAAGGCTGGTAAGAAATAAGTTAACAATGAATTTCATTAATTGTTTTTTCATTATACAAGTATGATTTTTAACTTAATTTATTCTTTATTCCTTTAATTTATGTGAACCTTTCTTTTTTTTGTCATTTATTTGTTTATGTTATAGTTAATATATTTTATAAATGATTGAATATTATATCTTGTAGTTGTATGATTCATATCGTATTTGACCTTCTTTAAAGCAAAAAAATAATCTCTACGTTATCCAATTTATATATTGATGTTCAATATTACAGTAAATAATAAGACATTTTGTATCTAAGCTGATATATTATTGATAACATATAATAATGATAATGTAGTAAATTATAGTCAGATTAATGAAAATGAATACTGAAATGAGATTTATATAGTAGTAAACAGTGAAACAAGAAAAGAAAATTTTAAAATAAATTGATATTAGCATTGATAAATGCATGAGTAAATTTATTAAATGCATTAATTAACTAAACTAGTAGTAGTTGTAGTAAAAGATAAAGAAGGATAAAAAAGTAGTAATAATAACTTTAATAGGAAGTTATATATAAATTGAATAAAGCATATCATACATAAGATCAAAAGTAGTAAAAGTGATAAGATTGATAATTGAGAATTGAAAATTAAAATTTGAAACACATATAATTAAAAAACAATGAGTAATATATATCCAAGGAAAAGTGAAAAAAGTAAAATTAAAAAAATAACACAATCTGTGTTAGGCATCAAAGATGAATCATAAGAATTAAGAAATGAAATAAATATATAATAAAGCACCACCCAAGTAAACAACATTAAAGAGAAAAAAAGAAAACCACAAATAGACAAGAGGTAAAAAGTAAAAAAGAAATAACAAAAGAAAAAGAATAGAATTTAAAATCGAACTGAACCTAACATATATATCATCAAATGTATACCCCATAAAAGAATCTTTTAATTTGTACTTCAAACATCATCAAAAATATTATTAAAAAAATATCAATATAATTAAATGAATTTAAATGGAATTAAATTGATCTTAAATTTACCAATGCAAATACTGCATCTTTTTCTTTATTCTTAAATTGATTATTTTGATTAATAATATTAATTTCACTAACAGTACTATTAGTTATATTAGAAGTAGAATTATTTAAATTATTTTCCAAAATTTTAGATGGAGTTAATAATCTTGAAGCACCAATTCTTTGCCAATCTTCTTCATCAGTATCACTATTTTCATTATGATGATGATGATGATGATGATTATTTTTAATTTTAATAATTGGATTTGTCTTTGGAATCAAACTTTTACTATTACTATTATTGATATTGATATTGATATTATTGTTATTAATATTACTACTATTATGACTTGATGAAATTGATGTTGTTGTAGTATAACCTGAATGATGTGGTAAATTTGAATTTGGGAATATTGGATTAAGAGTTGATCTAATTGAACTATGTCTTCTATTAATATTTGTTGAAGGATTAGTATTGACATCATTTAGATATAAGAGATCAATTGATGGAGAATTTGAAACAGGAGTATGAGAATTTGATCTTACACCATGATGTTGATTCATATTTGGATTACTAACATTAAAGGTATGATAATTTTTATTAAATTTTGGCTTTTGTATACCATTTGATTTAGAAGATCTTCTTGAAGTACTTGTTGAACGATTAGCTACTCTTGAAGCTAATTTAGTAATATCACCTTCATTATTACCATGAACAGCGATATCATCCATTTCGATATCATCAAATTCAAATAGACCTTGATTTTGGAAATCATTCTCATCATTTCCAATTCTATTTCTATTTCTATTTCCATTTTCATCTTCTTCTTCATCATCTTCTTCATTATCATCATTATCAGAGAAATCACTTTCATCATCTGAACTAATGGCAATATCATTACCTAAATGTTTAGGTTGAATTCTTCCAATATTACTAATACGTTTAAAATGATGAACAGAATTATTATCATTATCATCATCATCATGGTCTTCATCATCAGATTCAATAGCAAAATCATCATTAATTAGATTCATACTATTCTTTCTAACAGATCTTAAACGACCAGATGTTGATAATGATGAAGATGATAATTTATTTGAATTTAATTTATCCTCTTTATTAAAGAATTTTGAATGTTTATCCATTTCATTAACTTTATTCTTTGATATTGATTCTCTTCTAATATGTTCATCTTTAACTTTAGCATTATTAATTCTAATTTGTTTTAATTCAATTTCAAAATCATTTGGGGATACAAATTTACAACTCCATTGACCCCAACCAATTTTTTCAAAAACAATTGATTTTTCTTTATAACCTTCATCTAAACAACTCATAATTAATCTTCTTTGCTTCGATAGACTTAATTTATCAAAACCTTCAATTTGATTAGTTAGATTTGAAGTTATATGTCTAATTGCTAATGGACCAGTTATTGTTAATAATTCAGCCATTCTCTTTGGAGTTACTTGATTTGCAATAGCAATACCAGCGGCACTTGAAGTTGATAGTTGAGTTGAATGTTTATTCTTATTCTTAACATAATTTGAAGAAGTAATATATTTCTGTTCATTTGTATCATTAATAACTATTTTTATATCATCTTTATTCTTAACTATAGTATTATCGATATTATCACTAGTATTAGTATTACTAGTTATATCACTGGTATTATTATTATTGGTACTAGTAGTAGTATTGGTATTGGTAGTATTATTACTAGAATTATTATCAGTTAATGATAATGATTGATGAATTGAAGGTTGAGGTGATAATAGAGAAGATGGAGAGGGATGATTAGATTCAGCAGAATCTGTTGTTGAATCTTGAGGATTTATTGAAAATGGAGAAGTTGGATCAATACTATGAGGGCTCTTTGAACCCATTCTATATTGATTACTGATATTGAGTATTGAGTATTGAGTATTGATTATTGAGTATAAGTTATTGAGTATTGATATAGATAATGGTTATTTGTAAGTCGTTTAATGGTGTAGGTTGTTTGATGGTGTAAATAAATCTTATTCCTTTATAAACAAAAGTCCCCAGGCGCGTAACTTGAAAATGTGTATAGTAAATAATTAAGGTAGATAACTAAAAGAGAATAAAGAAAAAAAAAATACACGAATCACACACACAAGAAGGGAGGATTGATTGTGGAATTATAAAGAACTGGTGTTTTATTCTTCCAATCCAAAAGAGACCTAACTTGGAAACGGATAATATGAGTATGAATGTTTGTTTGTTTGCTTGTTTTGTCTTTTCAATTATGAAGAAGTATAGATATTTATTAAGTGTTTACAAAGAACTGATTGATTATCTGGAAATGGATATTAATTTATATTTTAAAATATTCAGCTTAATTTTTTTTTTTTTTAATTTTTGGTCTTTCATTTTTTGCCCAGTTTCATTTCCAGTTTTTGCCAGAGAAAATAATAAAAAAATAAAAAAAAATTGGAAAGAGAGACTAGCACGAGTCCCCAAGAAAAGAGAACAAACCATGATTGGGGTCTAGGTCACACAATCTGAGTCATTAGTGTGGCCCATACGTAAACCGGTGTATATATTTCCCATACAAACCTTACTTAGCGAGTGGTCTAGTCTTGGAATTTATACAAATAAGAGGACTAGGCTTAAACAATAATCTAAATTGTTAAATAAATCTTTATAGAAAGGTAATACTGCTTCTACTAGTTTAATGATCAATTTATTCTATTTATCATTTCTTATATATATATAATTATATATATTATATATTATATATAAGGCTAAAGTTTCAGTATTTAATGAAGTAGTATTCAAATATCTCGGTGAATTCCTATCCTTTTGTGTGTTTCTCTAATCTTAATCTTGAACATTTTGCTAATTTTTGTTTTTTCTTTACTTATCGAGATTTCAATTCTAATTCTTTTTTTTCGAGATTTGACTTTTTTCTCGAAAAAAAACATATCGATTTCATTGTGCATATGACAATAATAGAATGGATAAGAGATTTTTAGTATATGATATATATTGTTAAGATATATTTCATCATATATGCTGTTCATAGTATCATAGATAGATATTAGATATTAAGTATAAGACTATTAAATATATAGTATAAACATATTATCAATCTTAATTCACGTATATAAGATTTATTGACTAAACAATTTAATATTCAACGTGTATCAAAAAAAAAAAAAAAAAAACTGTTTAAGGTTTGCTAATATTCAATTTTGAATATTTATCTGAAATAATCACAATATATCATTATCTATTATTCTATTATTATACAAATAATTTATACAATCTTTGTTTTACAATAACAAACAACAAACTAATTATAATCCTTGTATTACTTTTGTTGAAAGTGTAGTAAATAGTACCCCCCAGATATATTATTTTGTGGTCATCTATTGTAATAGTTAATTGGTCATTTAATTGATTACTTGTTTGATTATTTATTTAATTGATTACTTGATCATTTTATTGATTATTTGATTATTCAATTGATAGTACTCTTTATCGATGTACTTCAATTTATATAATTGAAATAAAATAATACAATTAATTGATAATTTCGATTAAGCTTGACTAACAAAAAAAAAAAAAAAAAAAAAGTTTAATCCTATATACATTAACAATACTTGTTCTTATTTAATTAATTGTAGCAGTAAATTAATATATATTTCCTTTAAGAATCAAAATTACCTTTTAAATTGATTGAATTTGAATTATCTGATATACTAGATATAGGACTTATTGTTGATGTTGATGTTGATATTGATATTGGAGATTTGTTAATATTATATCTTGAACTATTATTATTTATTAAATAATCATATTGATCTTCATGTTTATTAATATAATCATTAACATTAACAATATTTCTTAATGCATCATATAGTATAAAATTATCGTTTAAAAAATTATCTAAAAAATCATTAACTGGTTGATCTAATTCATGTTTCTTAATAAATTCAATCTTTTTAATTATATCAGTTAATCTAAAATTTGGTGTTGATACAAATTTATCCATATTATTATCAAATACTTCAACAACTTTATTCTTTAATTTTTCAATTTCTTTTAAATCATATTGATTATCATTAATCTTAACATGATTAATAAATTTTAAAAATATTAATAAAAATTGAAATCCAAAACATTCTAATGATGGTAATATATCTCTAAATGAATTATAATTATTATTATTATTATTATTATTATTATCATTATTATTATCATTACCGTCATTCTTACTGTCAATTCTATTGACTTCATTTTTATTATCTTGATAACTATAGTTATCATTCATATTGCTATTACTAATGTTACCATCATTAGTATACATAAAGGATTCTAATGCTTCAATAAAATAACTAACAATAAGAAATAGTTTAGCCTCACTTATTTTACTTCTTTCAAATGCACAATAATGTATCTTCAATTGATTACATGATGCTACTAACCAAAGTAATTGTTTAGTAAATGATTCTTCATCCTTTTCAGTATATTTAATATCAGTTTTTAAAAATTGAACTTCTCTACCTAATAAATCATATTCAATATCCAATTCATGAATTGCATTATCACTTAAACTTGAATCATCCTTATCTATTAGACCATTGGATACATCCAATTCATGTTTCATACATATCTCATTATGTCTCTTTAATAAACATGCTAATCTCATTTCAAAATCCATCTTTGCTAAATCTGGTATAAATTTTTCATTATCATCAACAAGATTATTATAACCACCAGTCATGGTTATTATATTTGGTCTTGCCATTCCAATACATAAGAATGCTTCAAATAAATTAACTCTAGTCCATAATTTTTTTTCTTGCTTGGATCTATGAATTCCCAAGGCATAACAATTTGATACAATTTGGGATAATAATTTCCAACATTTTTCATGTTCCAAAGTATAATAATAATAATTATAGATTAATAATTGAGATTTAATATAATCAATAGTTTCAAATGATTGAGTCTTTGAAACTTGAAAATAAAAAAATAATAATTCATTGATCAGTTGATCACCATTACTCTTTAATTCAATTTCTTCAAATTGATTTATTAAAAGTTCAGAATTACTACTATGATTATTACTACTGTGCTGTTCTTGTGGTTGTTGCTGTTGTAGTTTTTGTTGTTGTGGTGGCGGTGGTTGAGTTCGTGTTAAAGGTTGAAGTTGAGGTTGCTTCTTTTGACTTAAAATGATACGATTTTTCAATTTAAAGTTTGACTTTAATCTATCAATAATAATTGAAATTATAATCATTAGTCTATTATCAAAGATCCAAGAATTCCAATTTGTACCAATAGTTTTAACAATTGAATATTTATCTAAAAATTTTAATAAATCATTTTTATCAATCAATACACTCATAAATTTTGAACCTAAATTCTTATCAAAGAATGTTATTATTAAATCTCTTATAAAGAGACAATTTAATCTTGTATCGTTATTCTTTAAAAGCATTGGTAATTCTGTTATTGTCGGTAACGAAAGTAAATCGTCACAATCTTTATTGATTTTTTGATTATTTTGATAATCATAATCATGATCATTATCGTGACCATCAGTATTTTTGTCAAGTCCTTCATTATATTCAATACCCTTCAAATCTTTTTTACTGCTGATAGTAGAAACATTAGAACTATCAGGAGTACCGTAATCAGTATCAGTGCCAGTAAGTTGACTGTTAACACTTGTGCCAGAACGAGAAGATGTCCTTATCATTCTAACAACACTTTGCTCTTTAAAATGTCTTAATGATTCCAAATCTCGTTCCAAAGAAGAGATTGCTCTATTATCAAAGATTGTTATTAAATTTTTATACTGTTGTAGCTTTGATTGCAAATCAGATATTTCGCCCTTAAGTGAATTAATAATTGATTGTTCAGTAGTTGAATTTACACTATTATCATCATCTATAGCGGTTACTTCTTCAACCCTAGTAATAAGCTCTTGATCTGCTTTCAACTGCTTAGGTTTTGCATCCTGTTTAATTAATTCATCTATATCTAAAGATCTGAATTTATGAGGATATGAACAAGATATACCTTTTTTTGTACAGTTCAAACAGTTTGGTTGCCTATTACATTTGATCTTTCGACGACGGCACTCGTTACATGATATGGGAAGTACAAATGGCATTCTAATTCAATTACTAGAACAATTTATAACACTATTGGATGAGATTCAGTTTGAGATTTCAGCTATTGGGTGTAAAAGAGTGTAAAAGAGTACTAGGAGAAATGGTATTCACTTTGTCGCTAAAACAACAAAGTTGACTTTAAAAAACGGAATTCCGGTAAAAAAAATTTCGAAGGTACAAATCCCATGTTTTTGATCAATAAAAATTTGTAAGAAATTCGTTACTACTTAGTTAGTTCTGGTTCTCTAATTGTATTAAATATATATTGAAGCTTAATTAAGTTTGACCTTGTGGTGTTTAATATGGCAAGATCAGTTAATCAGTAAACTTTTTACGCTTTCCGATTAAGACATTTTTTTAAATATAAAATACTGCATAGTAATGCTCTCCAGTTATAGTAAGTATATACTAGTATATATTATTGTTATTTAAAGTGCTTTATTTATGGTGAAGTGTTCATTAGCACATTGAATTTATATACTAGTTATCAATTTACAACATCAGCTGGCTTCAGATCCAGTATTAACTATGTAAAATAATTGGTTAGTATTAAATAGCATTGCCTTCTTCTTCTTCTTCTTAATTATAATTTAGCAAAACAAAGTTATTATACATGAAATTCCTTATAGTAACTAAGGACTGTTTTACAAGAAAATATAGATGATAAGTCCCATATTCTTAATTACTTTTCCGTTAAGTTTGTTTTATTATTATCTCATTAAAATTGAATTATCAATCAATAGCAAATATAATTAGGTAAGCTCTCTCCATCATATTTGGTCTGATCCGCATTGGGATTTTGAGGTTTCAACAATATAATAAATCATTAAAAAAATAACCCATCAAATAGCCATCATGAGCAATAACATTAAAGTTTCGGAAAAGGTCATTATAGATAGTAATCAGTATATATATCATCCTGAGATGAGTACTGCTAGTCTAATAAACAATATTAAGAACTATGTTATTCCAAAGGTCTATCCTAGAAAATCTATATGGCCTGAACATAGAAGGTCTGCAGTCTTAGTCATACTATTTGTTGGTCATTCTGGTGAACTACGTGTCCTATTAACTAGAAGGTCAAGACAATTAAGACATTTTTCTGGTGATGTATCATTTCCAGGTGGTAAATCAGACACTAAGGATGAAACTGAAATACATGTTGCTAGAAGAGAAAGTTTTGAAGAAATTGGGTTACCATTAGATGGTGAATTAGATAGACAAGGGTTAAAGTTACAATATTTAAATATGTTACCATGTTATCTATCAAGAACTTTTTTAAGTGTTAGACCTGTTGTGTGTCTATTGTCTAATAAATCAGATACAGATTATAATAAATTGAGTGTTATTGATCATCTAAGATTAGCTTTAAACCCTGGTGAAACTTCTTCAATCTTTTCTGTACCTTTATTAGATTTAGCTTCAGTAGATAATCTTCCTAAAAAAGAATATCTTAAGAAAACAGAAACTATTAGTAGATGGGGCAAATTAAATTGGAGATTAAAACATTATTATTATCCCTCAATAAATCATAATGAAGTTAGATTTTTAAAGGAAGTTAATGATTTAAGTTCAGATGATGACTACCTTGATTCTGATGTGGCCCTTCCTGATGAGGTGGATAAAGATAGAATTAATTATAAAGATTTATGGGGTCTAACTGCTAACATATTATATGATCTATCACATATAGCGATCAATGATTATTCTAAACTACTGGCTGCTGGAGGTGGTAATGAACATCTAATCTATGCATTAGCAGAATATGGAGGTCAAATGTTAGATAGAACAAGAACTGATTGGGAGAGTAATATGATTGTTGGGAAAAGATCAGCCTCATATGATCAGGTTCTACCACCATATGAATTCATGGTATTGAATGAACTGTATAAAACTCTCCGTTAAGTACAAGTTTCATATATAGAGAACGATACAGCCAATGTATTAATTATACAAGTTAGATATTGCATACTAGTTTCATTCACCCGTATATCCCAATGTTCTTTTATTGAACCGGTGTAGGGTAACTCTTTCGCTCTCTCCTACATGAATAAATAATTAGCTTGACATGTTGAGTAATCAAATAAATAATAAGATAGATATGAAATACAGTTTCATAACAGTTAGTGCAATTATTTATTATAAGCTTTAGCTTGTTCGCTCTCTCTCTGTATTCCTCCCTCTTGCAGCACACCAATCTGTTGGTTTACTATTTAATGATCGTATGTGGTAAGTAAGTAGTACTCACAAAATGAAAAAAACCTAAAAAAACACGAAAATGAAAATTAAAAGCCTGTGTGAACAACTAATATATTCTTTATTCGAAAGGCACCAGTCAACACTCTCACATATAAACCTATTTTCCATCCTCTTATTATCCTTCAGTTGATTCCTAGTAGACTCAATTACTGTGTATGATGTCCCAAGAGTCTAAGGAACCTTCGCAAGAAGACGTTAATACATCTGAAGTCGTTGATTCTACCATATCCACTACCGGCAATTCTGATCCTTTAACTGCCAACGGTGAAGATGGAAGTGGAATTGAAACTCCAGAATCTACAACTAATAGTGAAGTAATCGGTGATAGTTCCTCTAAGCCTGATCATGCTGATGATATTGCCTCTACTGATATTGTTAATACCAATGGTGACTCAAAAGATAATGAAAAAACGTCAAAACCAATAACTAACGATCAATCTCAACCTGAAGTTGAAACCAAAACCGAAAATAATTCTGAAAGTGTGGAAGATACAACACGTAGTCATCATAGAACTGAAGATGAATTAGATGAAAGCGAACAAGAAGACTTTACTGAAGCGGAGTCATCATCTCATCCTCCTCCTTCTGCTCTTCCAAAGTTTTCTACCCCAACGAAAAATGAAGTTAACAGATCATCAAGAGCTCCATCAATTATATCTACAAATTCAATTGGAGCATCTGTTGGTTCAAGAAATGCTCATCATGTCACATTTGTTAAGTCAGCCATTCAAACTATTTCTGAAAATAAAGAAGTCAAAAAGAATGCAGAATTAATGGAAAGTTGTAAGAAATCCTTGGAAAAATTATTATCAGGTTTTGAATCTGTTCAAATATTCGAAACTCTAAAATTAGCAGCTGAAACCAAAATCACTGATATTGTCGTTATTTCACTAGACTGTATGTCTAAAATATTTACCTTTCAATTATTTGAACCTGTTCTAGTTTCATCACCAAAAAAGATTGCTGCTCCAAGTGATCCAGAATCTTTTAATAATAATAAAACTGAAAATATAACTCCTCCTTCAAAGATGCCATTAGTTGAAGCTGCAATTGAAGTGATTGCTGGTAGTTTTGAAGGTGAAGGAACTGATGAAAGAATTGAAATACAAATTGTAAGAGCACTTACTGCTAGTGTTCTTAATGAACAATTACCAGTTCATGGTTCAATTTTACTAAGGGCTATTAGACAAATTTATAACATCTTTATTTTGTCATTATCTCCAATTAACCAAGGTATTGCACAGGCTACTTTAACTCAAATTGTCAACGTGGTCTTTGATAAGATTGAAAAACTACCGACCTACATCTCAAAAGTTGCTTCAAAAGTTTCTTTACCAACTGCTACTGATTCAAAGATTTCTGGTGAAGAAGAATCTAAGGAAAATGGTGAAGAACCATTAACTCTACAAGCATTGGGTAATTTGAATGATGAGGAAGAACGTATAGTTGATCAAGAAAAGATCTCGGGAGATGAAAATGAATTATTGATCAAAGATGCCTTCTTAATATTTAGAGCAATGTGTAAACTTTCTATTAAGACTTTGGAAAGTGAAACTTTAGATATGAGATCACATGCTGTTCGTTCTAAATTAATTTCTTTACATATCATTCACTCGATCATTAAAGATCATATTGATGTTTTCCTATCAAGTTCAATTTTAATTCCAACTCCGTCTTCAAAAGAAAACACGGTTTTTGTTGATGGTATCAGACATTATCTATGTTTAACAATCTCAAGAAATGCAGCTTCGTCTATTGCTCCTGTCTTTGAAATTACACTGGAAATATTTTGGTTGATTATTGCTAACTTGAGATCTCCATTCAAGAAAGAAATTCCTGTTTTCTTGACGGAAATTTATTTCCCAATTGCTGAAATGAAAACTTCAACTCCACATCAAAAGAGATACTTCTTATTCGTCATTCAAAGACTATCTAATGATCCAAGAGCTGTTATCGAATTCTATCTAAATTATGATTGTGATTCAAAAATGCCAAATATTTGTGAAAAATTGGTTGACTATTTAACCAAATTAGCATTAACAAGAGTTGAAATTACACCAAATCAAATTGCTCAATATAAAGAGCATTCTCAAAATTCAGTAGCCATTTATAACTTAACTCAACTTCCATTGTTATCAATCTCTAAATTAGCTGCTAAGATTGCTGCTGAAGATGCTTTACCATATCCTATTGAATTTGGTTTAAAGATGAGCTCTTTAAGTTGTATTGTTGCTATTTTAAGATCATTGAACTCATGGACTCAAAAGGGTTTAACACCAGAATTATCAAGCGCTTCAATATCAAGAAAGAGATCTAGCACAATTGGTTCTATTCCACCTATTGCTACTCCTATCGCAGAACCTGTCACAAATAATGAATTTGATGATCCTCAAGAATTTGATAACTTAAAGCAGCGTAAAACTGCTTTACAAGATGGTATTCGCCAATTTAACTACAAGCCAAAGAAAGGTATTGAATTTTTGATCAAGCAAGGTTTCATTAAAGATAATAGCCCAGCTACTATTGCTAAATTTTTATTAGAACAAGAAGGTTTGGACAAAGCTGTAATTGGTGAATATTTAGGTGAAGGTGGTGATGAAAACATTTTAATCATGCACGCATTTGTAGACCAATTAGATTTCACCAATTCCTCCTTCGTTGATGCTATGAGATTATTCTTGCAGTCTTTCAGATTGCCTGGTGAAGCCCAAAAGATTGATCGTTTCATGCTTAAATTTGCTGAAAGATATGTTGATGGCAATCCAGATATATTTGCCAATGCTGATACTGCTTATGTCTTAGCTTATTCTGTTGTGATGTTGAATACTGATCAACACTCAAAAAACGTCAAGAATAGAATGACAATCAATGATTTCATCAAGAACAATAGTGGTATAGATGATGGTAAGAGCTTGCCTGATGAATTATTAATCAATATCTTTAATGAGATTGCTAGCAATGAAAT
>JAJMFI010000646.1:0-12861 GCA_030574595.1 Ruyongia chambardii
TATATATGTATTAAATATGAATTATGAAGTCTATCAATTGTAGTCACCCAAGTTATAGATACCAATATCAGATTCTGATTTGGCTTGATCAATATCTGAGTTACCACCATGTTCGTTAATTTTTTGATTTTGTGCTCTTACCTTTTCTAATTCCTCTAGATAACTATCTTCAACACCAGTAATATAATTACCTGTGAAAACACCAGTTTCAAATCCAGTAATTCTTTTATCAGCTGTACTTGTTAAACAACAATCTATCAAGTCTTGTAATTTTTGATATATAACAAGATCAGCTCCAATTTCATTAGCGACTTCCTCATCACTTCTATTATAAGCAACCAATGCCTTTGTATCTGCTAAATCAATACCATATATATGATTGAATCTAATAGCTGGAGCAGCAGATGCAAAATAAACTTTTTTAGCACCAGCTTCTCTGGCCATATTAATAATTTCCTTTGAAGTAGTACCTCTAACAATGGAATCATCAACTAGTAAAACATTTCTACCTTTAAATTCTGATTCCATAGCATTTAATTTTCTTCTAACTGATGAGACTCTCTTCTTTTGATCAGGCATAATAAAAGTTCTACCAACATATGTATTCTTAACAAAACCTTCTCTAAATGGTAAGTTTAATTTAACAGCACATTCCATTGCAGCATGTCTTGAAGTATCTGGAACAGGAATAACAACATCAATTTCATCCTTTATATTTTGTGATTTAAATAAGTTGGTAATATTATTAGCTAATTTTTCTCCCATAGCTAGTCTTGTATGATAAACTGAAATTCCATCTAAGACACTATCAGGTCTTGCAAAATAAACATATTCAAAGATATCTGGTGTATATTTTTTAATTGGAACAACTTGATTAAATTCAACTTTACCATTCTTTTGAATAATGACAGCTTCACCTGGTAGGATATCTCTAAAATTCTTGAAGTTATGAGCCTTTAAGACAACGGATTCTGATGCAACCATATAGTCAATAGTACCATCAACATTTTCACGTTCTCCATAACAAAGTGGTCTTATACCATTTGGATCTCTAAATGCAATTAAACCATAACCTGCAATCAAAGCAGTACATGCATAAGCACCACGACATAATTCAAAAAGACCCTTTAATGCCTTAAATATATCATCATTGTTAACTCTTGGTTTTTCAATTTTTTCTAATTCTGATGCAAAAATGTTTAATAATAATTCAGAATCTGAATCAGTATTTATATGTCTATGAACAACTTCATCTAAATACTTTCTTAATTGAACAGTATTAACTAGGTTACCATTATGAGATAATGATATACCATATGGAGAATTGACATAGAATGGTTGAGCCTCTGATCCAGCACTTGAACCAGCAGTTGGATATCTTAAATGTGCAATACCAACATTACCAACCAAATTTGTTAATCTTTCTTTGGTAAAGACATCTCTAGCCATACCATTACCTTTACATTGATAAAATCTACCTCTTGGACCTGAAGTAGTAATACCAGCAGCATCTTGACCACGATGTTGTAAAAATAAGCAACCATCGAAAAGTTCAGGACCAACATTACTAGTTTTATCAGCTAGACATATACCTAATATACCACACATCTTTTTTTACAATATTCTTATTATAATATATTTATCAATTTTTTATCTATTGATACTATTATATCTTCTGAACCTATGTATTGTAACTAAATGTTAGTAAAGGATTTATTAGTATATATATCCAACAATTGAGCATAAACAATATGGTGTGTATGATATGGGTTAAAACAATTTTTTTTGTCATAATAAATGATTATAAAATTTGATTGTTGTTATTAAATCAGATATCTAAGATGTTCTCCTCAATAAAATTAGGAAGTCTAACGTCTAAAGTAATCTATTTGTATCATCATAATAAAATTAACAACTTGTAATCATCTTATTTTTTCTTCTTCTCAATTGAACACCTCCAAAGAATATATAGACCAAAAAAGAAGCAAAATTGGTTTTCCTAATTTCCCATTTATTATTGTATACCTCTCTTTATTGTTAACATTAATAATACTTACTATTTGAAAAATTTATGAACAGGAGTTAAGAAAAATTATATATGTGCTTTCTGACTTCAATCTTTTAAAATGGGAAGACACTGTAAAATAGATCTGAGAACAAGAAACCAAACTAGCTAGCTCAGCTAACAACTAAACTTTTACAATGGAAGCTCAAGGAATAACCAATAGACATTTAAACTTAAGAAAGAATTAAATAGAGTCAAAAAGGTTTTAACTGATAAATTTTTCTTGTAATTAATTTTGAAAAAATAAAATAAGAGAAAAAAAAAAAAAATTAAAAAAAAAAAGAAAATTAAAAAAAAAAAAAAACGAAGTCAAAATGTTTTTTCCTAATAGGGTAATTCCTAAAATGGAAATGGATTGTAAACTATTATGGAATATAAAGAGGTATTAATCTTCTTCCACTCTTATGTATAACACTATTAAATTTGATAGCTACCTTCATTCCTGAGCTACTAGGTTGTGACCAACCCATTTGATATTTAGGAATATATATGCCATAGATCATATTTTTCTGTGCAGTATTTAATAGTTCAATAGAGATATTTTGTCTTCTATACTTTTTACAAACAAAAAGTCTACTAATACCAACTAATAATGGAATATTAACATTGGGAACCACTATATTATCATCAACTGTTAACCATTTCCCTATATTTACTCTTTCACAACTCAGTATACCTATGATCCTCTTTTCTCTAATATAGACAAACACTTTACCTGTCCTTATTTCGGAATCTATTCCTATCTGTTGTGATGATGATAATGATGAAGAAGATGAATCTTTAATTGATGAAGTTTGCGAAGCTTGTGAAGATGAAATATCAATCTTTTTTGATTTAATTACTTTTGGTTTCAAAATATTCATCCAAAATTCATTTTCATCAGGTGCATTAAGATCACTATTAACAACATTTAACATTTCTAAAGTTGCATTAACTTCTATTTGATTTGATGGATTTATTTCATATATATAATCAAATCCATTTGAATGAGGAATAATTGCTACTTCTTTCTTATAGTTGAAGGTCCATTCTCTTCCATTAATTGAACTATTATGAAATTTATCATGTGATTTAATATCTTGTGGATTATTCTTTAAATATGACATTCCACATTCATTACATGTTCTCTTAATATCTAAACCAATGGATAGAAATGTCTGTCTTAATTTAGGTATTTTATTTGACTTTGATGACATAATATGTCTCTTAGAAGATCCAGCACTTAAAATTCCCATATGTTTAGTTAATAAATATTCTCTACCTATTCATTCAAATTATACTAATAAATGAAAGTTCTTCCTTACACGTCTTTTAAATATTTTAATTTACTTTTACAACTAGAACTGTATCGCGTCTGTTTTTGGTGTTAGGATGTATATGTTTTAGAATATGATTATTACTACGGTGTATACTTTAAAATACTATTATTGTCATTACTGTTCTCTGTATTTGTGTTGCTGTTTTGTATCTTATTGAATGCAAAATATGTGATAGAAAGATCTTGTGGTGAATCTATAGATCGAATGTACAGAATTCATCAAATAAGAGAAAAATTTAGTAGTTTATAATAATCATAATGGATGAACAAATTGTGAAAGTAAAAATGGAAAATTTAAATTGAAATGGGGAAAGAAAAAAAAAAAAACACTGACAAATTTAGTATAAGTGTTAAGAGTACCTAATATCTAATTATAGGTTTTAGTGTATTAGTCATATAATAGATTAAACTTTAATCAATTTATAACCATTACATTGTTACCATTGAATATGAGTAGCTCAAATCCAAATCCTACATTTGCTCATCTACTACCAATTAATGGTAAATGGAGACAAGATGTTACTGATTGGTTAAGTGAAGATGTACCTTCATTTGATTATGGTGGATATGTTGTTGGTGATACTTTAGAAACTGCTACTCTTTGGTGTAAAGCATCAGGTGTCTTATCCGGTATACCATTTGCACAAGAAGTATTTGATCAGTGTAAATTAAAAGTTGAATGGTTATTCGAAGAAGGTACATATTTAGATCCAAAGGAAACTGGTAAAATTGCAGTTGCTAAGGTAAAAGGTCCTGCTAGAAATATTCTATTAGCAGAGAGAACATCGTTAAATCTATTAGCTAGAAGCTCAGGTATTGCTACTCAATCAAATAAAATTATTACATTAGCAAGAGAATCTGGATATAATGGTGTGATTGCAGGTACTAGAAAGACTACCCCAGGTTTAAGAAGATTAGAAAAATATTCAATGTTGGTTGGAGGTTGTGATCAACATAGATATGATTTAAGTTCAATGGTTATGTTAAAGGATAATCATGTTTGGTCAACTGGTTCAATTACTGATGCAGTTAAAAATGCAAGAAAAGTTTGTGGATTTTCAATTAAAATTGAAGTTGAAGTTCAGACTAAGCAAGAAGCTGAAGAGGCAATTAATGCTGGTGCAGATGTTATTATGTTAGATAACTTTAATGGAGAAGATTTAAAACTTGTTGCAGCAACATTAAAGGAATCATATTCTGGTAAGAAAGGGTTTTTATTGGAATGTAGTGGAGGTTTAAAGTTATCAAACTTAAAAGAATATTTGACTAATGAGATTGATATATATAGTACATCATCTATTCATCAAGGTGTTGGATATGTTGATTATAGTTTAAAGATTGATCATTGAAAAAAATAAATTAATGATATAAAATTGAATTCGTTGGTAATCAAGTAATTTTTTTTGTTAATAAGAAACATCTTTTTTAGATTAGTTATTTTTAAATATTCGATCCATATATTGAAGTCAATATAATGAAGTAAGATTATATATAATCATGAATCTATACATTAACAGAAACATATGCTATTATATTATAACATACTTGTAACTCTCAATAAAGTTTTAAATATCGACTATACAGAACAAACAAACACCTTCATTTACTTAAGTTTGTTCTTTTATAAAAGCTTTTTTAAACAACCGCTTCCCAAAACGTGAACAAAAGTCCGCACTATTTGTCCGCCACACTTTTCTCAAGCGACAAATGCTTGAAGATAAATATTTCCATTTCACAACAGATAAAACTATTCTATTCTTATAACAAAGAACTAACTACAAGGAAGGCAGACTATGGTCAGTACTATACCAGGAACTAAACAGTTCAAGATACGTACTGCATCATCTACAAGGGCAAAATCTTGTCTTAATTGTAGAGAGAAAAAACGCAAATGTTCAAGAGAATCACCAACTTGTTCATATTGTAAAAATCATAGTGTTCAATGTGTATATATAAGGTCAGGAGAAAATGATACAAAGGATAGGTTTATTGCTGCCCCAATGTCTATTGAGGAACAGGCTAAATTGTTAGTTGATCTTGGTTCACAAAATCATCAAATCTTAAAACCACCCATTAATAGTACAACAAATGAAAATAGTAATATCAACAATTTTGATGATTATAAAATGATAAATAATAACAATAACAATAACAATAATGATAATTACAAAGAATCAGATACACAGACATCTTCAGTTAAGTCAATGACATACATTCAACCTTTCAAATCAAATCATATAGCGAATTTTTTAAACGATTCTACTCCACCACCACCACTATTGACTCTTCATCCTCATCCTTCTTCAACTGGATCTACATCTGATTCTTATCAAACTACAAATATAGCACCTTTTTCTGAATTTAAAGAGGAGGCGAATCTTTCAAAATCATCAATATCTTCTGTATCCTCTATAAATGAAATTCATCTACCAAGATTATCCGTTTCAAATTTCCATGATCCAAGATTACAAATGAAAAACTTAATTCGTGATACTAATTCAACCCCCAATGAACTTGAAAATTGGAAATCAAACTCTAATTTTCCATCACATAATAATATTAATTTAAGATCAATAAATAGAATTCCATTAGAACCAAATTCAAGAGTGGGTCCTGCATACACAAATATTTTAAAATCTAAAAATGATACTTTAATAGAAAAAGATTTAAAACTTTTAACATCATATGTTCCTGATAAATCTGAATCAGATTCTCTATTGGCAAGATATAGAAATTCAATTCACCCAATATTACCTATTCTTGAGTTACAACAATTTTATCCATTATATGAATTATTTTGGAATGAAAATAAATCATCTGATGATTTATCATTTTATATTATATTATTTACTATCTTATATGGAGGTCTAATATCTCAATATGAAGAATTAAATTTGAGAGATGATTTACCAATCATTTCAAAGCAAAACTTTATTAAAAAGATAAAATATATGGTAAGTGCCACTGAAATTGCCTTATCAATGGCTGATTTCCCGAAGGTTCTTTCAATTGTTGGATTACAAAGTTCAGTTATATTACATTCTGTTCTTAGAAATGATTGTAAAACTGAAGATTGCTCATCTGTTGCAATATTGGTTAGATATTCACAATTGTTTGAATTAAATAGAGATCCAATTGAATATCATAATTTAAAGAACCAAAGAGAAATTCAAATAAGAAGAATGTTATGGTGGCAAGTTGTTTATTTGGATTTAACAAGCTCTCTTTCTTCAAGATTACCTCCCAATGTTAATGTTGATGAATGTGATACTTTGTTACCAAGTGAATATTCTCAAAATGGCACTCATTATAATCTAAATCCATTTATAACGTTTACTAATTGTAAATTTAGATGGGCTAGATCTTGTAATAATATTTTAAAAGTATCATCAAATTTAAAAAAGATTCAAGAATCATCAATAATGAATTTAAAATTTGAAATTGAAAATTTGGCATTTCATTGTTCTTCAGCAATTGAAAAAATTCTTGATCCAATTAATATAATGCCAACTCAAGAAAATTTTGCCAACTTTAGTTCTTCACTATTGGCCACATTACCAGATCGTTGTTATATATTACTTCATTTAGCCTTCAGTTCAAATTATCAAGCAAAGCCAGATTTATCATCAATTGCTAATAACGAAGTTAATAAAATTGATCAAGTTTTAGATCATAAAGAAATTCATCTATTAAATGAACTTATGAGATATGGCTCAATGCCAAAAAATGCAGTTTTTCTATGGGAAATTAGAAAATTTCAACCTATTCAAGCAATATTATCATTATTGAGATCTTTAATACTAGAGGCCAAACAATTGAATCCAATTGATCTTAAAAATTTGAAAGATGATGAAAAAGTCAAAACAATTGAGAATTCCATTCAAAATTTAGACTATTTAGGATATCACACCACCACTCTTTGTAAAACACGATGGGAATTAATTAAAACTCTTAAAGACTCAACATGGTATCAATTATTTAATCAGTGTATTATACCCACTGTAGAAAACAGAGGAGATGAAAGATCAATAAGTGGCCAAACTACAATACATCCTCCAGCTGAAAAGGAATGGAATGGTGTGATTGGTCAATTGATAAACTTACAAAAGTTAATTGAAGAAAACATTAACGCAAAAGTGTAGGATAGTAAATCAGGTTAATTCTCTTTATGTGATAAAGAATTTTAACTTACATTCATGATTTATTTATAAAATGTTCTATCTCTTTTGAGACCTTATACAATATACCATATATCATGTAAATTAACGAACTCCTGTGTTATTTATGTATACATAACTGATGTAGCATTAATAGAAAAATGATAAAAACTCTTAAAATGTCCAACAGAGCTATAATCGGTTAATTTCCGTTTTCGGTATGCAAACTCCGATTCCTATTACTCAATAGTTGCGAGGTTGTACTACCAGTAATAAATCTCCGCAATATTTATTTAATATTCGCTCGTTTAGTTAAAATATATTTTCAAACCGAAATAATTTACAGTATTAAGACCATTTATCTATCAAACATCAGATATTATGAAAAGATATAGTTATTATATTGATCAAACTATATTATCATGATAATTACTGAGTTAATTTGTAGAAATTATTGTGCCAAAATATTTAAATTAGAACAAATAAATTATTGTGATAAGCCACAAGTGATAGTATACTCAAAAGAGAATAAATAGAATTTGTAACATTCGGAGATAATTTTTATGTCAAATTCGGAGCCGTGGTATCACCGAAGTACAGAAATAGCAAAAAATCCCTAAATTGCAGATACTTATAAAATTTGGGTGGCAAATAGAATTCATCTTTATGATAACACTATTGTATGCTGTATATGATAAGATATATCAATTAATTCATTATAAAGTTTTATATATCATAATTACAAATCATGATTGTGAGAGAAATCAAAGTTAAGCAAACAAGACCTACTATTACCACAGTCTCAATACCAATTGGTAGAGCCTCTAAATCCTCTGGTAGGCAAAAAGAGTTTAACAATCTATACTTTTCTGAAAGAACTTTATCAAAGCTTCATTGTACAATAAATATAGAATTCAAGGACTCAACAGTTGACGAAGTTTCTGATGCTGATAGCGCTCTTGATAAACCTTCAACTTTACCAGTGGTTTATATCAAAGATCAAAATAGTTTACATGGTACTGTCATTAAGAATAAACATATTCCTCTCAATACTAAAGTATTGCTGAATAATGGTGATTTGATTGGTTTGGTAGATATTGTTAACCCAAAGCTAAACGAAAACTCAAGTGATTCAAACATGATAGATGAGCGTTCCGAAATAAGTCAAGTAGGGGTTTCAGAATCTGACTTTATTCATGATTTACCTGAGCCCGATTGGGCTGATGCTGATTTATTGAAATGTAAATTGATTCTCAAGTTCTCTATCTCACAATTACCTGATGAGAAATATAATTGTTTCAAGATTAGAATTGTGAAATTGAACAAGAATTTTGAATATGTTAAAGATTATGTCAAATCTTTCAAATTGGTCTCAAATAAATATTCTGATAATCTCTCTGAAGAAGAAATAAGCATCGACTCTGATCTGAAATCTTTATACAACAGTGAAAGTGATTCATTCTCAAGTAGTGAAAATGAGGCGTTTGCTGGTCTTTCTTCAGATATAGATTCAGATTCTGAATTTAAGATTTATGCAAATTCAGAGGAAATGGTTTCAGATAAAGGAAAAAATGTAGAAATTACAAAAGAAAATGAAGGTTTGAATGGTATTGAAGTTGAGAATCTGGACGCTTTTAATAAAATTCAAATTAAAGCTTTGAAGGAGATTATTAAGGGTCATTCCTCAAACTTTTCTACAGATAAAGAAGGATGTGAAAATAACTATGAAGATCCTGAACTAAAGGATAAGTACGATGAAATTGATCTCACTATTGATCGTTCATATCCACAAGGCACGAACAAAATCAACCAAAACTCCAACAGCAAGACTTGTTCAGAAGAGAAGAAATGTCATGAAGAAAATTCTGAGTCTATCTATACTATTGATTCTGATATTGGAGCTACAATTGATGCAAATGTTGATTTTGGGGATTTTGATCATGAGTATAATGATAATGAAGTTGATGAAGAAGATAATATAAATTACGATGAAGAAGATGATATGAATTACGGATATGAGGAAGATGATTATTACTTTCAAGTTGAAGAATATTCTAATGAAGGTGAAGGGGATATTGACTTTTATGATGAAATGTCTGAAGACAATGGTGACAAAAATTTGAAGTTTGCCATATGTCCCACGGAAACTGATATGGAATCATTACCAACAAATTCCAAACTCGAATATCAAGATAGAGAATCATATATGCCTACCCTGAAGAGAAAATTTTTGGAAATGGACGCTCCTGATTGTTCTGCAAATAGGATTTGTAATGAATTTGGGCCTAAAGATTATCATACCAATTTGAAAAAGCGTCGCATTGAAAGTAAGAAATCATTATTACAAGGAGTTGTAGTGGGCATGCTCATCGGAGCATCAATGACATTTTCTGTTCTTTCGAAGATTGGAGAAAAACTATGAACTTGCAGGACATTTCATCTTTTTCAAATTATATATTATTGAAGTATCTACTTTTATCGGGTTGTTTTTCTTTCTATTTTGCCATTAAGTTATTTTTTTATTATTTCACTATTGTTAAATTGTTTAGTCATACGAGTTTTATATTCTTATATCATGATTATTTTTAAAGTACCACGTAATGAAGTAATACCAAGTCTTACGCAATGTACTAGTTATTAATAGTTAGCGTCTCTGTTAATATTCAGGAAAACCGAGCGCAGAATGTCAAAAATGTTTACAATGAAAAATTTACTTTTTTCACTTTTATTAAGAATACTATTGTGGAACGAATATTGTACAATAATACCCACATAGTTATAACAGCAGGGAAGATGCTGGTAAGGAATGTATCTAGGAATAGAAGATTAAGAATACCTATACATACAAACACTCTTACTCACGGTTCAAGAAGGATTCATATTAATAATGATCTATCTAAGTCGTTAGAAACATCAAAAGAATTACCAGTCGTTGTTGTTGGTGGTGGACATGCAGGCTGTGAAGCAGCTACAGGATCAGCAAGAACTGAGACTGAAACATATTTAATTACTCCAGATTTACTAAAAATTGGTACTTGTTCATGTAATCCATCAGTCGGTGGTGTTGGTAAGGGTACTTTGATAAGAGAAGTTGACGCATTAGATGGAGTTGCTGCAAGGGTGACAGATAAAGCAGGTATTCATTTCAAGATGTTGAATGCTTCTAAAGGACCTGCTGCATGGGGTCCAAGAGTTCAAATTGATAGGGATATTTACCTCAAAGAAATGCAAAACACTTTACAAAATTATCCTTATTTAAACTTAATCCAAGGTCAAGTCAAAGATATCATTATTGAACCTTATTACAACAAATCAGGAGAATCCATCACAAATCCTACAGCCAAAGTTAGAGGCATAATCTTAGAAGATGGAACTATTTATAAGACAAGCAAAGTTGTTATAACCACTGGTACGTTTCTAGGGGGTGAAATTCATGTGGGATTAAAAAGTTGGCCTGCAGGAAGAATTGGTGAAAGACCAACATATGGCATTTCAAATACACTCAAAGATGTTGGCTTTAGACTAGGAAGACTTAAAACTGGTACCCCTGCTAGACTATCTAAGAAGTCCATAGATTTTACTCATATGGAAGTTCAAGAAAGTGACAACCCACCCATTCCTATGAGTTTACTTAATGACGAAGTGTCAATAAGTTCAGCTGACTTGGTCAAATGCTATGCCACAAATACAACCCATCAATTACATCAATATCTTAGAGAAAACTTCGATAAATCTGTTCATATTTTACAAGATGCTAATGGTCCTAGATATTGTCCCTCGTTAGAATCTAAAATAATGCGATTTAAAGATAAAGAAAGCCATAAAATTTGGCTGGAGCCTGAAGGATTAGAAAGTGATTTAATATATCCAAATGGTATTTCAAATTCTATGCCTGAAGATATACAAATAAACTTTTTAAGAATGATTCCTGGACTATCTAATGTTGAAATGGTACAACCAGCTTATGGTGTGGAATATGATTATGTGGATCCTGTTCAGTTGAAACAAACATTAGAGACTAAAATAGTTGATGGTCTTTATCTTGCTGGTCAGATCAATGGGACAACAGGATATGAAGAGGCTGCAGCACAAGGATGTGTCGCTGGTATCAATGCTGGTTTAGCAAAATCAGGGAAAGGAAGCTTAAAACTGTCTCGGTCAGATGCATTTATCGGTGTTCTAATCGATGATTTGATCACAAAGGGTGTATCAGAGCCTTATAGGATGTTTACATCAAGATCTGAATTTAGACTATCTGTCAGAGCTGATAACTCTGATTTTAGGCTAACAGAAATTGGCAGAAATTTAGGAATTGTTAAGAATGAAAGATGGAACAAGTATAAAAGCGATCTGAATTTATTCAACGATATGATTGAAGTTCTGAAAAACTTTTCGCTAAAGGGGTCAGTGTGGAAACAAAAACTTCCTTATAATATTGAAAGATTCAATATTAATGAAAAGAAAACTGCCCTTCAGATGTTAAGCTATCCAGAAGTAAGCTTGGAACATATATTGAGTATATTGAGTGATGCTAAATTAGATACCATTCCCTTACGTATAACAAGAAAGGTTCAAATAGAGGGTAGATATAATGTTATGATTTCAAAGCAAAAGGGTTTACTAGAAGCATTTCAAGCTGACGAAAATATGAGTCTTCCAAAGGATCTAGATTATTCTTCTATTAAGTCTATGAGATCAGAATGTAAAGAGCGTTTGAATTTAATTAAACCTGAAACCATTGGTCAAGCCAGAAGGATTGAAGGTATGACACCTTCCACTATATTTGATCTATATCACTATATACAATCAACCAGAGCAAATACTAGATGATTCACTCAATACTATATAAATATAGCTTTTTCTAATTGATCGAACAACTAATATTAGTGAAAATGCATCTCACTTAATTCTAATGAGTGAAAAAAAATCCAAAAGTACTTCATAGATTTACAGACTTAATGGCTTAAACATATTCAAATAAAGTTGGAGATATCAATGATCTCTTAACTTATTCAGATTTCTTATTATTTCTGAAGAATCTTCTAGTGATAGGTTATCTTCTATTATGGTTATAAAGGAATCCATATCACTTATTAATCTTTGTCTTTTCATTAATAAAAATATTGAATTGATGTCAATTTTGTTTTTTGATCTTGAATGATGAGCATATGCTAACAGATCATCTGATAATTGGCTCAAGTACAATTCTGTGGTTTCATTTAAATAGTCAGCAATATCTTTGGGTACATGTTTTTTGGTCTTTGATTGTAGATAACTAATGACTTGTTTTGTGGGCAGTTTTAAATCGGAGTGATCAATTT
>JAJMFI010000647.1:0-12654 GCA_030574595.1 Ruyongia chambardii
TAAAAACTTTAAGAATTCTTCTAACTATGATGGTTATAATGATTCACATTCAAAAATGATGAGAAAGTATAAAGAAGTTCCAGATTGGTATTATTTGATTTTGTTAATCATTTGTATAGTTTTGGCCATCATCTGCTTCAAGATCTATCCAGCTGAAACACCAATTTGGGGTATATTCTTTGTTGTTGGTTTAAGTATTATATTTTTAATTCCAATTTCAATTATTGTTGCAACAACTGGTTATTCAATTACAATGAATGTTCTTACAGAATTGATTATTGGTTATGCATTACCAGGTAATGGTTTAGCATTGAACAATTTGAAATCATTGAGTAGAAATATTGATAGCCAGGCTGATACTTTCATTTCAGATCAGAAATTAGCACATTATGCTAAAATCCCACCAAGAGCTATATTTAGAGGACAATTATTATGCGCGTTCATCCAATGTTGGATTACATTGGCTACAATTAGTTGGCAAATCAATAGTATTCCAAATATTTGCACTTCAAAGGCAGAGAATAAGTTTACTTGTCCATTAGAGACTAATTTTTATAGTGCAGGTGTATTATGGGGTGTGATTGGCCCAAAGAGAGTTTTCAATGGATTTTATCCAATATTAAAATGGACTTTTTTGATTGGATTTTTATTGGTTTTCCCATGTATTGCTGTTAAGAAATATTTTCCAAAGCAAACTAGATGGTTTCATCCTACATTGATCATTGCAGGTTTTTATCAATGGGCTCCATATAACTTATCATATTTAACAACAGGTCTTTATGTTAACTTTATTTTCAATTATTATATTAAGAGAAGGTATACAGCTTGGTGGGAAAAATATAATTATTTATTGGCAGGATCATTCTCATCTGCTATAGTATTTTCTAGTGTTATTATTTTTTTCAGTGTTAAATATCATTCTAAATCAATTACATGGTGGGGTAATAATATTGTGGATGCTGGAGTAGATGGTGGAGAAGGTAGACAGAGTTTATTAAATGTTACTTTAGAAGCTATTGATGGTTACTTTGGCCCAAGAATCGGAGAGTATCCTTAGATGACTTTATATCATTTTATATATTGTTACTCAATTTTATTATAATTGTAGAGCAAAATTGACGCTATCTGTTCTCTATATTCATTCATATTTTAATCAATATATTCTTTTACTAAATATGCCAGATCATATTATTTGTAAATAACTCTGGCGAATCAATTGTCTGGATTACTTCTTCCTTTGGCGAATAACAACAATTTGATTATTATCTTCCTTATAAATCCATGTACAGTGATAGTCTTTTTTCAAACTATCTATATTTTGATGGAAAATATCCTGAATATATGACCTTGGTAAGTTAAAGTAAGCACTTTGTAAACATTTAATGGTATATTTAATCATTTTTTCTTCTCCAAACTTCATAATTCTATATCTACCGATATCTTTTTCTGAATGAAATAGGGAAAACCAATCAAAATAATTCGTATCTCTCCATGACTTGATTATACGTTTCAACTTGAGATCATCTCCACAATAATTCATCACTGTTTCTATAGCTAATGAATTTTCATTACTGAAATGCGTTAGATGCAATGTGTAAATATTGATAATGTCATTTAGTTCAGTTTTATTTAGTATCTTTTGATTTTTTAATAAAAATTTAATACTAGGAATATATGTTTGATAATGACCAATCATTGATGAAACTTTGATAGAAAACAAAAATACTGATTTGCTGAATTGATCCACTTCATGTTTCAAAAGTGCCTCTCTTAGCTTTCTTAATGAATGTAAAGTTTTATCAATTATGTATTTTTCATTGGTCTTACTCACTTCAGTATCATCAGTAACAAAGAATTTTGATTCTAAATCATACGTTATTATATCACTGGTGAATTCATCTTGTATCTTCTTGAAGTACTCTATTCTTGCATTTGAATCTCTTTGTAATCGATTATCTTCGCCTCTGCTTATTAGTCCATATTCTTGTTCGACATTCTCAGTCTTTTTGGCAAAGCGACGCCGCCTTCTCTCCAAAGCATCAGTGTTAGTAGTAAGATCTATCTCGCATTCAATTGGTCTTGTTGTATTACCTGAGATTTTTTTAGAAAAGTTCAAGGGTTGATGAAGTTGTTTATTATTGACTGATGTATCTTTCACTATCGTTTCGTTCCTCTGATGAGGAGGTTTGTATGTCCCTTTAATTGATCTATCCATTTATTATTGTTGGATCTCGATTGAATTCAATCTTAATATTTTTTATCTTTGTGTAACGTTATATGTATAATACGATTAAAATTTCACAAACTCTTGCATGGTCCTATTTTAGCTGCTAGTATAGTTATCAATTATGTGTCGATCTATAAATGGTATAGGCATTTTTAATATATATATATATGTGTGTGTGTTTTTTTTTAACATTTAAATGGCGGCGGATGTCTATTCCCTCTACAATATACACTTAACTAACATAAAAATTATTTTTGATAGCTTATTTAGTGTCAATAAAGCAAATTTGAGGATGTCTAAGTCCAAGAATCATACCGCTAGCTCATAATCAAACCAAGAAGGCACACCATAATGGTATTAAGAAGCCAGTCACACACAGATATCCATCTTTAAAGGGTGCTGATACTAAATTCAAGAGAAACCACAGATATGCTTTACATGGTACCGCTAAAGCTTTAGCTGCTGCATGTGCTGAAAAGAAATAAGCTGTTTAATTTCATTATTCTGATATTCTGATATTATTATCAGAAACTAGTACTACAACATTTGAGATTTGAGACTTATTGATTTGATTTTAACTACTTATTTTCAATGTTGTACTTTTCTTAAATGTGTGTGTATGTACATTTTTAATGGTTAACATAAGCCACCAGTCAGTAATTAATATTAACTAATAACCTCATAATAGCCCATTATTATGATAAACTGAGATATAGCAGGTATAATAAATAATAATAGGCAATTGAAATAAACTGATTACCAATTGATCTACAATGACCTCATAGTTTGTTTAATGTTTAATGTAAAAGAAATTTAGGAGATTTCGCTTTTTAGCAGAGACGATAACTAATATAGCTGATCATCATTAGTATTATAGATTAAAATTATACATGTTATATTATATTGATTATAAATTGAGATAATAATAATAATGATGATGACAATTTCAAGATTGTTTAAATATGTTCAATTGATGAATGATCTTCATTGATATCAACCTTAGCATTTGTCTTTTCAACAGATTCGTCAACATCATCATGAATAATGATTTTTTTTTCATTAGCAAATTCATCAAGACCTAATAATCTTGTATCAAAACCTGTTGATTCTAAATATGCTAAGAATTCTCTATCTTCTCTTTCCATTGTATTTTGATCAACTTTTGGTAAAAAGAATAATGCTAAAAATCCACTAAATAAACCTAATGAAGAGGCTAACCACCAAGCAGATTTTATACCATATCTATCAGTTAATGGTGTAAAACAATAAGTACCAATAAATGCACCTACTTTACCAATCATTGCAGCAATACCATAATATTGTGCTCTAATTGGAGTAGCACTTGATTTACTTGCCAATAGACCAATATTATCACCTGGTCCAAATTCACCTAATGTCATAAATATACCATAGGCAACAACAAAACCAGCAATATTCTTTTGTAATCTTTCAAAACAACCAGCCATGATGTAACCTACAATTGATTGTAACCAAACACCAACGGTTAAAGTTACACGAGGACCAAAATAATCAGCAGACCAAGCACCTAATATAGCACCTGGCATATAGAATAGATTTAAAACAACATTCCAACCAAAAGTTTGATACCAATTATCAGCATCATAAAGATTAGCAATAACATAAGTTGAGAATAAACCAAATGAATAAGCAGAAAAATCATAAATAAACCAAATAATACTAACGACTAATAATCTAAACCAATAAAATTTAATAACTCTAATATATGGAACTTGAACACGTTTAAATCTTGTCTTTTGAAATTTTTCACTTTCTTTATAAAATAATCTTAATATAAATAATGAAATTGGAGGAATTGCACCAAATCCAATAGTAACTCTCCATAATGGAGTTAAATGTTTTGGACTACAAATCCATAACATTACCATTGGAACAAAAGCACCAACAACAAAACCCAAATCAATCATTGTATTTGTAAACCAACAAAACCATCTATTTCTATTACCTTTTGGTAATAATGCAGAAGCTTCAGCACAACTTGATGAACCTGAACAATATTCCATACCAATTGATAAACCAATAATAAATCTACAAACAATAATTTCATCCAACATACCTTTAATTGAACCATTAGCACCCCAAGCTCCAGCACAAATAATACTAAATACTGATAAGATTGCACAACCTAATAACATAATTAATTTTCTTGAATATTTATCAGATAATACACCAAATACTAATTGACCTACAACAGTACCAACAAATACAATTGAAGATATATTTTGAATACCATTATTAGCAGCCATTTCCTCTGGATATAAAGATTTTAAACAAGTTGTAACAGTTGAAATACAGTTATTAACATAACCATCACTAAAAAGACCAGCACCAGTAGTAATAATTGGTAAATATTTTTGGAAACCTTTTCTATTTTTCATTTCAATAGCTAATTCATCATCTTCTTCCTCTTCTTCTTCAAGTTCAGCACCAGTTAAAGGTTTTTTATTAAAGATGATAACTTCTTGTTGAACTTTATCAGAGACATCAGTAAAGAAACCTGTAAATGAATGAGGTAAATCTCTTAATAGAACACTTCCACTAGGACTCATTGTTATTATTGATTAGTGTATATGGTTCTTTTTCTTGATTGTATTAATTAATTGTTTATAATAATATAGTATATGGGTATTAATTAATCTATTGATATAGTGTATGTGTTATAGTTGAATGTATTATAATAATTTAATTTTATCTAATACACATTCATATACATATATATAGCTTATCAAATTTTAAAACAATATTAAATTAAAACAATAAGTCTTGGTCCATTCAAATATATATATATATATATATTTAAGTTATAACCAATATAATAATTAGGGAAAGTAAACCATTTTATAACAATTATATAAGCTGATAGACATTAGTCCAGAATAATTTTATATTAATTAAATAATTCTCTGACATGTGCTATAATTCTGTAATGGATAAAAAGTCAAAATGTAATTTCTCAATTCGGAAATAATTTCAAGTTAAGTTGGCGATGACCAAATATTAGTTAGCATTTAGCAATATGATAGTATGATAATATGATAAGGCGAAATATATAAATGTATTATGTGTATATTATATATTATAATAATTAGTACAGTTTAAATTACAGTAATTATAAATAGAATTAAAATCAGTAAGGCATCTTATAATAGTTTAATAGTTTAACAGTATAGAAAATATAATATATTGAAGTAACGTAATAATACAAATATTTTACTATATACATAAGCTAACAAATCCATTGATTACATATATCAGTGTCAATAATAGGTTTAAATGCTGTAATGATCAATAATTCTAACTTTTCTATATATAATGATCCCCTTTATCTTTAAACTTCAATCTTTTTTTTTTATCTATATAATTCCATCTACTATCTTGTTAAATTCCGTGTTTATCTAATACTTCCCTTTTTTATTACTATATAATATTGTTATCAATTATTATTAGTAGTAATAGTAGTAATAGTAGTAGACAGTAGTAGTAATTGTAGTAGTAGTAATAGTAGACAGTAGTAGATTGCTATTAGTACGCACCTCGGTCTGATAGACTCCCCCTTGAAAGTGTCAGGGTGTTTGCTGTGCCTTGAAAACGTGTAAAGGGAACAAAAAAAATTTACTAGTTAATGAACTTATTATGTACTGAAATTATTGACTATACCATGTGTGTGTCTAATGTTTGTGTGTAATGTATGGGGTATAGATTGTAAATTATAATAGAAACGTTTTCTATTAATTAATAATTTATAACTTATAATTTATAATTAATTAGCTGTTTTAATTTTATAGCAATACTTTTTTTAAATTAGTTTTGGTAGTATAGTAAGCTACTCTTGACTCATTAATTGACCTGGGCCAAAGTTAAAATTGTTAACATAGCAATATACTATTTTACTACATATGTAAGATATGATAGAATTGAAACTCATGGTTCATGAGGCATTAATTTTTTAATAAAGATATAATGTTAATATGATTCATATACATACATTGGTATATATATATATGTACAAGCCATAATAAAATATTATGATTCTTATTGTAGATGATATAGTGATAAGTTATTTGATCATCATCATTATTATTATTATTATTATTATTAATCATTAACTATACAAGTATATCATAATAGTTATAGTATATGTTTTAAAGTAAATAAAGGAAATAAGAAGAAAGTTATTTAAGCAGTGGTGGGGGGAAGGGGTTTACGCCGCACTATATTAAGTACATTATTGTCGTTTAAAGTAACAATAACTACATTATTGATTAAGCCACTCACATTTTTATGATTAAATATCGTCTATATTTAATATGCAAGGAATTATTATTGATACTGTTTAGATTGATACTAATTATAATATGTTATATAATATCTTATTAAATATGTTGAATAACATAATGTAGTCAAGCGATAAATTACTTCTTTTAATAATTAATGTGTAATAAAATTATCAAGAATTTTTAAAAGCACGGCTGTAATATTAACTATATATATATATATATATATATACGTCATTTTTCTAGTAGTGTCAATATTATGTGAAGTATATTTACAAATCAATTGATAGATTAAATAATTTCTACTTAGTTATTAAATTTAATTTTAAATTTTATATGTATATTAATAAATTGATAACAATTCACTATTTTTAAAACAATAAGTTTTATTTCTTATAATTAGTAAAGACCTTGATTTGGAATATGTGAAATAATTGGTCCAGACATATTATTACGACCATTAAGAATATTATTGTTAATATTATTGTTAATGTTATTATTATTGTTGTTATTGTTATTGTTATTAGTATTACTATTGGATGGTATATTTGGATTATAATAATACATGGTTGGATTATAATCATTATCAGGAGTTGGAATTCCTTGACCATTTGGATTATAATAACTAGTTGGTGGATAAAATGCTTGAGCAAATGCTCCATACGGTGTTACTACTGGTCCATTATTAAAATTTGGTCTTTGTGGACCTCCAATAGTACCAACAACTCCAACATTTGGTGGTGGATTAATTCTATGTGAATAATTGTTAATATTATTATGATTACCATTATTGTTATTGTTATTGTTGTTGTTATTACTGTTATTACCATTATGATTATGACTGTAATTATGACTATAATTATGACCATTATTATTGTTATTACTAATATTATTATTATTATTAATATTATTGTTATTGTTATTATTATTATTATTATTATTATTATTATTATTATTATTATTATAAATATTATGATGGTTATGATTATGTTGATTATGATGATGATTCTTATTACTAATATTTGTTTGATATGGTGATAATAATGGATTACCACCATTTAATAATGCAGCAGTGGCAGAGAGATCAAGGTTAATATTTGGAAAAAATGTTGGTGGTGGATTAATAAATCTTTTATGATCATTTCTCTTTGCAAATCCAACAATTAGTCTCTTATCATTAATAATTCTATTATTTACTTGTAATATTGCCTCTTGAGCTGATCTTAAATTTTTAAAACAAACAAATCCATAACCTTTTGATAATTGTGAATCATTTGAATCTGCTCTATCATAGTTAATATCATCATCATCATCATTATTATTAGTATCAGCATAATCATTATTATCATCAACAATATCTTCTTCTTTTTCATCATTTCCTTCATCTTCATTATCATTATCATTATCATTTTGATTAGAAATGGATTCAACTTCTTTTTTAATTTCATCAACTGGATTAGTAGCTTCTTTATTCAACTCTTTAATATCCTTTAAATCTTCCTTTTCAACAACATTTTCCACTTCTTCCTTAATTTTATCAACAGGATTTCTATCTTCTCTATCAACAGAATTTTCAACTTCATTACAAACTTTATCAACTGGGTTTACCTTTATATCAAGAGAATCAGTAGCTTTAACTAATCTATCCTCACCGGCTCTAATATTATCATTTTCATTGTCAACATCAATATCAACACTAACATCAACATTATCAACATTTTTAAAATCATTATTATCATTTTCAAAGTTATCATTATTGTTGTTGTTATTATCATCATAATATGATTGAGTAATGACTTTAGCACTTATAATTTCACCAAATTCATCAAAGATATTAATTAAATCATCATCAGTATATTCTAATGGTAAATTTGATATATAAAGATTTGTCTGTTGATATTGAGGACCTGGAATTGGTAAATGAGTATGATGTCTATGTTGAATGTTCTTTAGACGTAATCTTTCCTTTTTAGAGACATGATAATTAATGAATAGATGAATATCTAATTCAGAGTTACTATTATTATCATCATCGTTATTATCATTATTATCATTATTATCATCTGTGTTGGTTTTGTTATCATTATCGTTATCATCATTAATGCCATCACTCTTTTCATTATCATTACCATCAACATTAACATCAACATTATTATCATTATTGTTATCATTATTAATGGTGGTAGTGGTATTATCATTAGAATTTTGATTAATATTACAATCTTCTAAATTACCAAAGAATTGATCTTTAACATTTGGATCTAAATTTTTAAATTCTTTTAAACTATTAAAGATTTGATTAATTGATTTATCATTTAATTTTTCAATTGCTAAACTAGCACATTCAGGATTTTGATATTGAAGAAATCCATATCTCTTTGATACACCATTAATATCATATATGACTTTATAAGATCTAACTTCACCATATACTTGAAAGATAATTAATAATTGTTCTGGAGTAAAAGTTAGAGGTAAATTTGAAATATAAAGATTACCTTTTGAAAGAGATGATACATTTGAAAATGAACCAATAAATGAGGTATTACTGTTATTATTATTGATATTATTTTGTTGTTGTTGTTGTTGATGATGATGATGATGATTTTGTTGAAGTGGATGATTATATAATGCAGGATTATAACTTTCAATCATATCAAAATTATTACCAAAACCATGATTATTGATGATAAAATTGGTATTATTTAAATTATTGTCAATATCATTATTGTTGTTGAAATCATTATCATTATCAACCTCATTATCATTCTCCACTGTTTTAACTCGAGATGGAGATGAAGGAGCAGAGCTTGTCATTGTTTAAAAAATTAAAATAAAAAAAAAAATAAAATAAAAAATGAAAAATTGAAGACTAACACAGAAACCAACCAAATTAATTATATTTGAAATTTCAATAGTTAATTTTTTGTTAGTTGAATATTTAATTGAATTTCTTCCAAGGGATGATAGAGATGGAAATAGGGTGTAAAATCTTATTAATAATATGATAATTGATTCAAAATCTACTTCAATATTAAATTTAGCTTGTAATGAGTAAATAATAAAAAAAAAGTTAGATCCGAGATTTCAGACTAAATTGACAACGGGAGCTTGAGCTTTATTAATAACCAAAAACCAAAATTGATCAATTTATGAATGTAAATATGAATATTTATATAATTATGAATATGAATATGAATATGAATATAATAATAATATATATGAATTAGTGATGAATATTGATGATATATTATATTTATATTTATATTTATATTTAATTGATACTTTTTCCTATTCTTTCTAATTTAATAAAAAAAAATGTATAATAAATTTAGTAGAATATTTGTATAATTGAGTTATATTATAATCTATAGTAGAAGATTTATAATCAACGACGTGTAAGATAAATAAAAGAACAATAAGATATTAAAAGGTAAAAGAGTAATATTATATATATATATATTTTATTTTGTTCTTTGTATACGCCTATATATATATATATATAGTTAATTTTTTTTTTTTAATAAGTCTCAAACTTCCCTCTTTAAAATTTATTCAATTTTACATCCATATTTTCCCCTTCAATTCCATTTTAATCTTATAATTGAATTTATATTTATATTTTGATATTATTTGATATTTGATATTTAATATTTACGTTGATATTATTTACAATTACTTTTACTATTCTTATTAATTACAATTATTAATCTTTACAATTATTTATTTGTTCTGTCTCCTATACATGTCTTGAGTATACATTAGTATATATAGTATTGAAAAATTCATTATCATAACTATAAATAAAGGTAATCAAAAGTTGGTATCATAAGGTATATACCCTTATTGATTCAATAGAATATATACTTGTACTATTTTCATTTATTACTACTACTATATAATTAAAAAAAAAAAAAAAAAAAAAAACACTTAATTATATGGATATTTCCCGAGCTTATTTAACGTTTACTTTTGATTGATCCATCACAAGATCAACTTTTAATCAATAGTTAACAAAATATGAATATAATAAATATTTATATACAAAAATATAAATATAAGAATCAATCATTGACGGGTTTAAGGTATTGATTGATCTTTAATGTATAAAAGTTATACAAGAGTATTATTGTTGTTTATCGTAGTATATATGGTAAGTAGTAATGGCATTAAGCATTCAATTTTTAGTGCCATTTTAATCCGAAATTTTTTTTTTTTTAATGTGTGTATATATATATATATATATATATATTAATTCCCACATTTACTTTAGTATATAGTATAGAATGTAAATAGTATATATTCAATTTATTCAAGTATATATTCATAAGTCTTAAGGTATAAGATATGGATTAAAAGAATAAACGAAAACGAAAACGAAAAGAAAAAAGAAATAAAAGGAAACCTCCTAAATTACACTATGTATACTTCTCAATATATTCATTATTCCAATATGTGTGTGCTTTTCTTTTCTTTGTTTATATTAATCGGTTCGGCCTTGACGGTAAATAATTTTAATTTTAATTTTTAATTTTAATTTAAATAACTTACATACCGGCTCCTAGTCTGCCTTCACTCACCGATATCGGTCTAGGTTACAAAGGCAAATGAACCGGATGAATTATTAGGACCTCTAAATAATGGTCTAGTCTCATACTATCTATCTATCCATCTACTTATTCATATCATTTACTTATATATCTACTTATATCATTCAACATTTAGTTCATTTACTTCATAGTAGTATCAGAATTAATATACGATACCAGATGATATGATATGATATGATATGATATGATACGATACCAGATGATATGATATGATATGATATAATATAATAGAATTTAAAATAGAATAGCTACAATAGGTTCCAAGAATAATATAAGAATAATAATTATAATCACTATAATAATAGTAAAAGTAGTAATAATAATAATAAAAGTAATAGTAATAATAAAAGTAATAAAAGTAGTAATAAAGATAAGAATAAAGAATGTATTGTTGATTCAATATAATAATAATAATTAGAATAATAATAACATCAACAAAGTTAAAAGTACAAAATAGTAATAAGACAATAACCCAACAACTAAAATAAAAAACAGTTAAACAAATATTACCATCATTAATAATTCAAATGAAAAGCAATCAATCAACTGATTTATAGAATCAATAATAAGTAGTAACAAAATGAAACAAACACACCCCAAAATAATTTTTAATTTTTAATTTTTTTTTGCTTTTCTTATACTTCTCTCTCTCTCTCTCTCTCTCTCTTTAAATTTCAACTGATTCTTTCATTTATGTATGTATGAATATGAAATGAATCTTATCAAATAATTATGAGCTGAATGCTCTTATAAACGATTAATCATCAATCAATGAATAAAGTTATAGGATTTTAAATTTAATTGAAACTTAACAATTCATTCATTATAGTAATGCAATTAAAATCTTAATTAAGATAGAACCTTTATTAAAATCTTAATTGATTAAACTTAAAATACTCTAAAAAAACAACAACACACACACACACATATATAGACTTTCTCTCTCTCATACACATAAAAACAAACAAGAAATTAGTAAAAAAAAAAAAAATAAGAATAAAAGGAAACAAGATGAGATAGAAAGAAATATTTTTAAAAATAAAATATTTAAAAAAAAAAACCAAAATACAAAGATTAGTTAGTCATAAGAAAATCTATTTCTTAGCAGTAGTCTTCTTAACAGAGGCCTTCTTAGCAGTTGGCTTCTTAGTAGCTGGTTTCTTAGCAACAGCCTTAGCAGTAGTCTTCTTAACAGTTGGTTTAGTAACCTTCTTTGCTGCTGCTGTAGTAGTCTTCTTTGGAGTAGTAGCAGCCTTCTTAGCAACACTTGGTTTCTTTGGAGCAGCAGCCTTTTTTGGAGCTGGTTTTGGCTTTTGGAACTTCTTGTTTAATTTAACAGAACCACTTGCACCATGTTCTTGTAATAAGACACCAGAATCAACACCTTTCTTTAAAGTATTATTAAAAATCTTATCAAAAGTAGTAGTATTAGTAACAGTGAAATTTGATTTGATATATTGTTTCAATGATTGTCTTGATAACCCAGTTCTTGATGGTAATTTAG
>JAJMFI010000648.1:0-12549 GCA_030574595.1 Ruyongia chambardii
TCAAATTTCACTGTTACTAATACTACTACTTTTGATAAGATTTTTAATAATACTTTAAAGAAAGGTGTTGATTCTGGTGTCTTATTACAAGAACATGGTGCAAGTGGTTCTGTTAAATTAAACAAGAAGTTCCAAAAGCCAAAGCCAGCTCCAAAGAAGGCTGCTGCTCCAAAGAAACCAAGTGTTGCTAAGAAGGCTGCTACTACTCCAAAGAAGACTACTACAGCAGCAGCAAAGAAGGTTACTAAACCAACTGTTAAGAAGACTACTGCTAAGGCTGTTGCTAAGAAACCAGCTACTAAGAAGCCAACTGCTAAGAAGGCCTCTGTTAAGAAGACTACTGCTAAGAAATAGATTTTCTTATGACTAACTAATCTTTGTATTTTGGTTTTTTTTTTTAAATATTTTATTTTTAAAAATATTTCTTTCTATCTCATCTTGTTTCCTTTTATTCTTATTTTTTTTTTTACTAATTTCTTGTTTGTTTGTATGTGTATGAGAGAGAGAAAGTCTATATATATATGTGTGTGTGTTGTTGTTGTTGTTTTTTTAGAGTATTTTAAGTTTAATCAATTAAGATTTTAATAAAGGTTCTATCTTAATTAAGATTTTAATTGCATTACTATAATGAATGAATTGTTAATTTTCAATTAAATTTATAATCCTATAATGAATGAATTGATTGATGATTGATCGTTTATAAGAATAAGAATATTAAGCTCATAATTACTTGATAAGATTCATCTTATATTTAACATACATACATAGATCAAAGAGAGAGAGAGAGAGAGAGAGAGAGAGAGAGAGAGAGAGAGAGAGAGAGAAGTATAAGAAAAGCAAAAAAAAAAAATTATTTTGGGGTGTGTTTGTTTCATTTTATTACTACTTATTATTGATTCATTGAATGATTGATTAATTCATTAATTCTATTGATTCATTGAATGATTGATTGCTTTTCATTTGAATTAATAATATTGGTGATATTTGTTTAACTGTTTTTTTTCTCTTAGTTGTTGGGTTATTGTCTTATTACTATTTTGTACTTTTAACATTGTTGATGCTATTATTATTCTAACTATTCTAATTATTCTAATTATTCTAATTATTATTATTCTAATTGATATTATTATTATATTGAATCAACAATACATTTTTTATTCTTATCTTTATTATTACTATTATTACTATTACTACTTTTATTACTTTTATTATTACTATTATTATTACTATTATTATTACTACTTTTACTATTATTTTAGTGATTATAATTATTATTCTTATATTATTCTTGAAACCTATTGTAGTTATTCTATTTTAAATTCTATTATATTATATTCTATTTTATTATATTATAATATATTATATCATCTAGTATCGTATCGTATACTACTATGAATGTTGAATGATATAAGTAGATATATATAATATAAGTAAATGATACGAATAAGTAGATAGATAGATAGATAGTACGAGACTAGACCAAATATTTATAGATAGACTAATAATTCATCCGGTTCATTTGCCTTGCCTTTGTAACCTAGACCGATGTCGGTGAGTGAAGGCAGACTAGGAGCCGGTATGTAAGTTATTTAAATTAAAAATTAAAAATTAAAAATTATTTACCGTCAAGGCCGAACCGATCAATATAAACAAAAGAAAAGAAAAGAAAAAGCACACACAAACAAAATTAAAAAAAAAAAACACATAGAATTATGAATATATTGACAAGTATATACGTATATACATAGTGTAATTTAGAGGGTTTTCTTTTTATTTCTTTTTCGTTTTCTTTTTCTTTTCGTTTATTCTTTTAATTCATAACTTATACCTCAAGACTTATGAATATATACTTGAATAAATTGAATTAAATATACAATCTATACTATATACTAAAGTAAATGTGGGATAAATTAATATATATATATATATATAAAAAAACACACATTAAAAAAAAAAAAAATTCGGATTAAAATGGCACTAAAAATTGAATGCTTAATGCCATTACTATATGCTATATACTAGCAATACTCTTGTATAACTTTTTATACATTAAAGATCCAATACCTTAAACCCGTCAATGATTGATTCTTATATTTATATTTTTTGTATATAAATATTTATATTCATATTCATATTCATATTTTGTTAATTATTGATTAAAAAGTTGATCTTGTGATGGATCAATCAAAAGTAAACGTTAAATAAGCTCGGGAAATATCCATTTTTATATGGTAGTGTTTTTTTTTTTTTTTTTTTTTAATTATATAGTAGTAAAATAAATGGAAATAGTACAAGTATATATTCTATTGTATCAGTGAGGGTATGTATACCTTATGATACCTACCTTTTGATTACCTTAATTTAATAATGATAATGATAATGAATTTTTCAATACTATATATACTATTTGTATGCTCAAGACATGTATAGGAGACATAATTATAATTGTAAAGATTATGAATAATAAGAATAGTAAAAGTAATTGTAAATAATATCAACGTAAATATCAACGTAACGTAAATATCAACGTAACGTAAATATCAAATATCAACGTAAATAATATAAATATAAATATCAAATTCAATTAAAAGATTAAAATGGAATTGAAGGGGAAAATATGGATGTAAAATTGAATAAATTTTAAAGAGGGAAGTTTGAGACTTATTAAATATTAAAAAAAAAAAAAAAAATTAACTATATATATGTATATAGGCGTATACAAAGAACAAAATAAAATATATGTAGAAATATATATATATATATACAATATTACTCTTTTATTTTTTAATATCTTATTGTTCTCTTATTTATCTTAAACGTCGTTGATTATAAATCTTCTACTATTAATTATAATATAACTCAAGTATAGAAATATTCTACTAAAGTTATTATACATTTTTTTTTATTGAATTAGAAAGAATAGGAAAAAGTATCAATTGAATATAAATATAATAAATATAAATATAAATATAATATAATATCAATATTCATCATTAATTCATATATATTATAATTATATTCATATTCATATTCATATTCATATTCATATTTACATTCATAAATTGATCAATTTTGGTTTTGGTTTTTGGTTTTTGGTTATTAATAAAGCTCAAGCTCCCGTTGTCAATTTAGTCTGAAATCTCGGATCTAACTTTTTTTTTTTTATTTACTCATTACAAGCTAAATTTAATATTAAAGTAGATATTGAATCAAATCAATTATCATATTATTAATAAGATTTTACATCCCTATTTCCAGCTCCATCATCCATCTCTATCATCCCTTGGAAGATATTCAATTAAATATTCAATTAACAAAAAATTAACTATTAAGATTCAAAATTTGGTTGGTTTCTGTGTTAGTCTTCAAATTTTTCATTTTTTATTTTATTTTTTTAAACAATGACAAGCTCTGCTCCTTCATCTCCATCTCGAGTTAAAACAGTAGAGAATGATAATGAAGTTGATAATGATAATGATAATGATGATTTCAACAACAACAATAATAATGATATTGACAATAATTTAAACAATACCAATTTTATCATCAATAATCATGGTTTTGGTAATAATTTTGATATGATTGAAAGTTATAATCCTGCATTATATAATCATCCACTCCAACAAAATCATCATCATCATCATCATCATCAACAACAACAACAACAAAATAATAATATCAATAATAACAATAACAATAGTAATAATACCTCATTTATTGGTTCATTTTCAAATGTATCATCTCTTTCAAAAGGTAATCTTTATATTTCAAATTTACCTCTAACTTTTACTCCAGAACAATTATTAATTATCTTTCAAGTATATGGTGAAGTTAGATCTTATAAAGTCATATATGATATTAATGGTGTTTCAAAGAGATATGGATTTCTTCAATATCAAAATCCTGAATGTGCTAGTTTAGCAATTGAAAAATTAAATGATAAATCAATTAATCAAATCTTTAATACTTTAAAAGAATTTAAAAATTTAGATCCAAATGTTAAAGATCAATTCTTTGGTAATTTAGAAGATTGTAATATTAATCAAAATTCTAATGATAATAATACCACTACCACCATTAATAATAATGATAACAATAATGATAAGAATGTTGATGGTAATGATAATGAAAAGAGTGATGGCATTAATGATGATAACGATAATGATAATGATAACAAAACCAACACAGATGATAATAATGATAATAATAATGATAATAACGATGATGATAATAATAGTAACTCTGAATTAGATATTCATCTATTCATTAATTATCATGTCTCTAAAAAGGAAAGATTACGTCTAAAGAACATTCAACATAGACATCATACTCATTTACCAATTCCTGGTCCTCAATATCAACAGACAAATCTTTATATATCAAATTTACCATTAGAATATACTGATGATGATTTAATTAATATCTTTGATGAATTTGGTGAAATTATAAGTGCTAAAGTCATTACTCAATCATATTATGATGATAATAACAACAACAATAATGATAATTTTGAAAATGATAATAATGATTTTGAAAATGTTGATAATGTTGATGTAAGTGTTGATATTGATGTTGACAATGAAAATGATAATATTAGAGCTGGTGAAGATAGATTAGCTAAAGCTACTGATTCTCTTGATATAAAGGTAAACCCAGTTGATAAAGTTTGTAATGAAGTTGAGAATTCTGTTGATAGAGAAGATAGGAATCCTGTTGATAAAATTAAGGAAGAAGTGGAAAATGTTGTTGAAAAGGAAGATTTAAAGGATATTAAAGAGTTGAATAAAGAGGCCCATAATCCAGTTGATAAAATTAAAAAAGAAGTTGAATCCATTTCTAATCAAAATGATACTAATTATGAAGGTGATGATGATGATAATGAAGATGAAGGAAATGATAATCAAGAAAAAGAAGAAGATATTGTTGATGATCATAATGATTATGCTGATGATGATGATGATGATGATATTAACTATGATAGAGCAGATTCAAATGATTCACAATTATCAAAAGGTTATGGATTTGTTTGTTTTAAAAATTTAAGATCAGCTCAAGAGGCAATATTACAAGTAAATAATAGAATTATTAATGATAAGAGATTAATTGTTGGATTTGCAAAGAGAAATGATCATAAAAGATTTATTAATCCACCACCAACATTTTTTCCAAATATTAACCTTGATTTATCTGCCACTGCTGCATTATTAAATGGTGGTAATCCATTATTATCACCATATCAAACAAATATTAGTAATAAGAATCATCATCATAATCATCATAATTATAACCATCATAATATTTATAATAATAATAATAATAATAATAACAATAACAATAATAATAATAATATTAACAATAATATTAATAATAATAATAATAATATTATTAGTAATAACAATAATATAAATGGTCATAATTATACCCATAATTACAGTCATAGTAACAACAATAACAATAACAATAACAATAATGGTAATCATAATAATATTAACAATTATTCACATAGAATTAATCCACCACCAAATGTTGGAGTTGTTGGTACTATTGGAGGTCCACAAAGACCAAATTTTAATAATGGACCAGTAGTAACACCGTATGGAGCATTTGCTCAAGCATTTTATCCACCAACTAGTTATTATAATCCAAATGGTCAAGGAATTCCAACTCCTGATAATGATTATAATCCAACCATGTATTATTATAATCCAAATATTCCATCCAATAGTAATACTAATAACAATAACAATAACAATAACAACAACAATAATAATAACATTAACAATAATATTAACAATAATATTCTTAATGGTCGTAATAATATGTCTGGACCAATTATTTCACATATTCCAAATCAAGTTCTTTACTAATTACAATTGTTGTTTTAAAAATAGTGAATTGTTATCAATTTATTAATATACATATAAAATTTAAAATTAAAATTTAATAACTAGGTAGAACTTATTTAATCTATCAATTGATTTGTAAATATACTTCACATAATATTGATACTACTAGAAAAATGACATATATATATATATATAGTTAATATTAATTACAGCCGTGCTGTTTAAAAATTCTTGATAATTTTATTACACATTAATTATTAAAAGAAGTAATTTATCGCTTGACTACATCATATTATTCAACATATTATATAACATAATAGATATTGAATAACATATTATAATTGATATCAACCTAAATAGTATGCATATTAAATATAGACGATATTTAATCATAAAAAATTTGAGTGGCTTAATCAATAATGTAGTTATTGTTATTTTAAAAGACAATAATGTATAGTACGGCGTAAACCCCTTTTCCCCCACTGCTTAAATAACTTGCTTCTTATTTCCTTTATTTACTTTAAAACGTTTATTAAAGAGCATTGTATATTGTATACTATAGCTATTATGATATACTTGTATAGTTAATGATTAATAATAATAATAATATTAATGATAATAATGATCAAATAACTTATCACTATATCATCTACAATAAGGATCATAGCTTGCACATATATATATAGCAATGTATGTATATGAATCATATTTAACATTATATCTTTATTGAAAAAATTAATGCCTCATGAACCATGACTTTCTAGTCTATAATATCTTTCATATGTAGTACTAATATTAGTACTAAAATAGTATATTGCTATATTAACAATTTTATAAGGCCCATATTTTATATTAATTGAAAACGTTTCTATTATAATTTACAATCTATACCTAAACAAACCATACATTAGACACACACACACACACACACATTAGACACACACATGGTATAGTCAATAATAATGATTAATTTCAGTACATAGTAAGTTTATACGTATTCTTTATTTAACTAGTAAAATTTTTTTTGTTCCCTTTACACGTTTTCAAGGCACAGTAAACACCCTGACACTTTCAAGGGGGAGTCTATCAGACTGAGGTGTGTACTAATAGCAATCTACTACTTACTACTTACTAGTACTATTACTACTAATACTATTACTACTACTATTAAGATAACAATATTATATAGTAATAAAAAAGGGAAGTATTAGATAAACACGGAATTTAACAAGATAGTAGATGGAATGGAATTATATAGATAAAAAAAAAAAAAGATTGAAGTTTAAAGATAAAGAGGATCAATCATTATATATAGAAAAGTTAGAATTATTGATCATTACAACATTTAAACCTATTATTGACACTGATATATGTATTTATGTAATCAATGGATTTGTTAGCTTATTTATATAGTAAAATATCTATACTATTACGTTACTTCAATATATTATATATTCTATACTGTAATACAATTATATACTATTATAAGATGCCTTACTGATTTTAATTCTAATTATAATTACTGTAATTTAAACTGTACTTATAATCATAGTATATACATAATATACAAATATATATTTCGCCTTATCATACTATCATATTATCATATTACTAAATGCTAACTAATATTTGGTCATCGCCAACTTAACAACTTGAAATTATTTCCGAATTGAGAAATTACATTTTGACTTTTTATCCATTACAGAATTATAGCACATGTCAGAGAATTATTCTGGACTAATGTCTATCAGCTTATATAATTGTTATAAAATGGTTTACTTTCCCTAATTATTATATTGGTTATAACTTGAAAGACTTATTATTATAATTTAATAAGCTATATATATGTATATGAATGTGTATTAGATAAAATTAAATTATTATAACACATACATTATATCAATAGATTAATTAATACCCATATACTATACTATATTATATTATATTATATTATATTATATTAGACTATATTATATTATTATAAACAATTAATTAATACAATCAAGAAAAAAGAACCATATACACTAATCAATAATAACAATGAGTCCTAGTAGAAGTGTTCTATTAAGAGATTTACCTCATTCATTTACAGGTTTCTTTACTGATGTCTCTGATAAAGTTCAACAAGAAGTTATCATCTTTAATAAAAAACCTTTAACTGATGCTGAATTGGAAGAAGAAGAGGAAGAAGATGATGAATTAGCTATTGAAATGAAAAATAGAAAAGGTTTCCAAAAATATTTACCAATTATTACTACTGGTGCTGGTCTTTTTAGTGATGGTTATGTTAATAACTGTATTTCAACTGTTACAACTTGTTTAAAATCTTTATATCCAGAGGAAATGGCTGCTAATAATGGTATTCAAAATATATCTTCAATTGTATTTGTTGGTACTGTTGTAGGTCAATTAGTATTTGGTGTATTATCTGATAAATATTCAAGAAAATTAATTATGTTATTAGGTTGTGCAATCTTATCAGTATTTAGTATTATTTGTGCTGGTGCTTGGGGTGCTAATGGTTCAATTAAAGGTATGTTGGATGAAATTATTGTTTGTAGATTTATTATTGGTTTATCAATTGGTATGGAATATTGTTCAGGTTCATCAAGTTGTGCTGAAGCTTCTGCATTATTACCAAAAGGTAATAGGAATAGATGGTTTTGTTGGTTTACAAATACAATGATTGATTTAGGTTTTGTTGTTGGTGCTTTTGTTCCAATGGTAATGTTATGGATTTGTAGTCCAAAACATTTAACTCCATTATGGAGAGTTACTATTGGATTTGGTGCAATTCCTCCAATTTCATTATTTATATTAAGATTATTCTATAAAGAAAGTGAAAAATTTCAAAAGACAAGATTTAAACGTGTTCAAGTTCCATATATTAGAGTTATTAAATTTTATTGGTTTAGATTATTAGTCGTTAGTATTATTTGGTTTATTTATGATTTTTCTGCTTATTCATTTGGTTTATTCTCAACTTATGTTATTGCTAATCTTTATGATTCAGATAATTGGTATCAAACTTTTGGTTGGAATGTTGTTTTAAATCTATTCTATATGCCAGGTGCTATATTAGGTGCTTGGTCTGCTGATTATTTTGGTCCTCGTGTAACTTTAACCGTTGGTGTTTGGTTACAATCAATTGTAGGTTATATCATGGCTGGTTGTTTTGAAAGATTACAAAAGAATATTGCTGGTTTTGTTGTTGCCTATGGTATATTTATGACATTAGGTGAATTTGGACCAGGTGATAATATTGGTCTATTGGCAAGTAAATCAAGTGCTACTCCAATTAGAGCACAATATTATGGTATTGCTGCAATGATTGGTAAAGTAGGTGCATTTATTGGTACTTATTGTTTTACACCATTAACTGATAGATATGGTATAAAATCTGCTTGGTGGTTAGCTTCTTCATTAGGTTTATTTAGTGGATTTTTAGCATTATTCTTTTTACCAAAAGTTGATCAAAATACAATGGAAAGAGAAGATAGAGAATTTTTAGCATATTTAGAATCAACAGGTTTTGATACAAGATTATTAGGTCTTGATGAATTTGCTAATGAAAAAAAAATCATTATTCATGATGATGTTGACGAATCTGTTGAAAAGACAAATGCTAAGGTTGATATCAATGAAGATCATTCATCAATTGAACATATTTAAACAATCTTGAAATTGTCATCATCATTATTATTGTTATCTCAATTTACAATTAATATAATATAACGTGTATAATTTTAATCTATAATACTAATGATGATCAGCTATATTAGTTATCGTCTCTGCTAAAAAGCGAAACCTCCTAAATTTCTTTTACATTAAACATTAAACAAACTATGAGGTCATTGTAGATCAATTGGTAATCAGTTTATTTCAATTGCATATTATTATTCATTATACGTGCTATATCTCAGTTTATCATAATAATGGGCTATTATGAGGTTATTAGTTAATATTAATTACTGACTGGTGGCTTATGTTAACCATTAAAATTGTATATACACACACATTTAAGAAAAATACAACATTGAAAATAAGTAGTTAAAATCAAATCAATAAGTCTCAAATCTCAAATCTCAAATGTTGTAGTAGTAGTTTCTGATAATAATATCAGAATATCAGAATAATGAAATTAAGCAGCCTAATTCTTTTCAGCACAAGCAGCAGGTAAAGCTTTAGCGGTACCATGTAAAGCATATCTGTGGTTTCTCTTGAATTTAGCATCAGCACCCTTTAAAGATGGATATCTGTATGTGACTGGCTTCTTAATACCATCATGGTGAGCCTTCTTGGTTTGATTATTAGCTAGCGGTATGATTCTTGGACTTAGACATCCTTAAATTTGTGTTAGTTAAGTGTATATTGTAGAGGAAATAGACATTCGCCGCCATTTAAATGCTAAAAAAAAAAAAAAACATATAAAAATGCCTATACCATTTATAGATCGACACATAATTAATAACTATACTACCAGCTAAAATAAGACCATGCAAGAGTTTGTGAAATTTTAATCGTATTACACATATAACGTTATATAAAGGAAAAAAATATTAAGATTGAATTCAATCGAGATCCAACAATAATAAATGGATAAATCAATCAAAGGGACATACAAACCTCCCCATCAGAGGAACAAAACGATAGTGAAAGGTACATCAATCGATGATAAACAACTTCATCAACCCTTGAACTTTTCTAAAAAAATCTCAGGTAATACAACAAGACCAATTGAATGCGAAGTAGACCTTCCTACTAACACTGATGTTTTGGAGAGAAGGCGGCGTCGCTTTGTCAAAAAGACTGAGAATGTTGAACAAGAATATGGACTAATAAGCAGAGGTGAAGATAATCGATTACAAAGAGATTCAAATGCAAGAATAGAGTACTTCAAGAAGGTACAAGATGAATTCACCAGTGATATAAAAACGTATGATTTGGAATCAAAATTCTTTGTTACTGATGATACTGAAGTGAGTAAGATCAAGGAAAAATACTTAATTGATAAAACTTTACATTCATTAAGAAAGCTAAGAGAGGCACTTTTGAAGCATGAAGTGGATCAATTCAGCAAATCAGTGTTTTTGTTTTCTATCAAAGTTTCATCAATGATTGGTCATTATCAAACATATATTCCTAGTATTAAATTTTTATTAAAAAATCAAAAGATACTAAATAAAGCTGAACTAAATGATATTATCAATATTTACACATTGCATCTAACGCATTTCAGTAATCAAAATTCATTAGCTATAGAAACAGTGATGAGTTATTGTGGAGATGATCTCAAGTTGAAACGTATAATCAAGTCATGGAGAGATACGAATTATTTTGATTGGTTTTCCCTATTTCATTCAGAAAAAGATATCGGTAGATATAGAATTATGAAGTTTGGAGAAGAAAAAATGATTAAATATACCATTAAATGTTTACAAAGTGCTTACTTTAACTTACCAAGGTCATATATTCAGGATATTTTCCATCAAAATATAGATAGTTTGAAAAAAGACTATCACTGTACATGGATTTATAAGGAAGATAATAATCAAATTGTTGTTATTCGCCAAAGGAGGAAGTAATCTAGACAATCGATTTGCCAGAGTAATTTACAAATAATATGACCTGGTATATTTAATAAAAGAATATATTGATTAAAATATGAATATAGAGAACAGATAGCGTCAATTTTGCTCTAAAATTATAATAAAATTGAGTAACAATATATAAAATTATATGAAGTCATCTAAGGATACTCTCCGATTCTTGGGCCAAAGTAACCATCAATAGCTTCTAAAGTAACATTTAATAAACTCTGTCTACCTTCTCCACCATCTACTCCAGCATCCACAATATTATTACCCCACCATGTAATTGATTTAGAATGATATTTAACACTGAAAAAAATAATAACACTAGAAAATACTATAGCAGATGAGAATGATCCTGCCAATAAGTAATTATATTTTTCCCACCAAGCTGTATACCTTCTTTTAATATAATAATTGAAAATAAAGTTAACATAAAGACCTGTTGTTAAATATGATAAGTTATATGGAGCCCATTGATAAAAACCTGCAATGATCAATGTAGGATGAAACCATCTAGTTTGCTTTGGAAAATATTTCTTAACAGCAATACATGGGAAAACCAATAAAAATCCAATCAAAAAAGTCCATTTTAATATTGGATAAAATCCATTGAAAACTCTTTTTGGGCCAATCACACCCCATAATACACCTGCACTATAAAAATTAGTCTCTAATGGACAAGTAAACTTATTCTCTGCCTTTGAAGTGCAAATATTTGGAATACTATTGATTTGCCAACTAATTGTAGCCAATGTAATCCAACATTGGATGAACGCGCATAATAATTGTCCTCTAAATATAGCTCTTGGTGGGATTTTAGCATAATGTGCTAATTTCTGATCTGAAATGAAAGTATCAGCCTGACTATCAATATTTCTACTCAATGATTTCAAATTGTTCAATGCTAAACCATTACCTGGTAATGCATAACCAATAATCAATTCTGTAAGAACATTCATTGTAATTGAATAACCAGTTGTTGCAACAATAATTGAAATTGGAATCAAAAATACAATACTTAAACCAACAACAAAGAATATACCCCAAATTGGTGTTTCAGCTGGATAGATCTTGAAGCAGATGATGGCCAAAACTATACAAATGATTAA